>RJWM01045798.1:0-12632 GCA_004363535.1 Dasyprocta punctata
ATATATCCTTCCCTCCTTCCATTTACCCATAAATCTACTCACTCATGTACCATACCTACCTACTGACCTATTTCTCTATCTCCTAATGGTTTTCCTTCTCTGATTGAAACCTAATATACCATCCTAATTGCTCCCTGAGCTCTCCAAACTTTCCCCATGCTGACATTCATAAAACTGGCTGAAATTTCCTACAATTCCAAAATGTTCCCCTAAATCTTTAACATTCTATTAGTACAATATCATTTTTACCTACCTGAAGACAGCATTTCATGGAGGCAGGAAGTGGGCGTGGCTTCTTCTCAGCTAATCTTTGGGCTAATGTAGTTCCTTGGGACATGATAGGTGCTCAATAAATATTTGTTGCATGAACAATGGAATGATTTTTGTTTGTATTGAAGCTCTTTTCCCTGTTCAGTAGGAATTTGCTTTGGCTATCATGAACTAGAAAATAGCCTCGTTTCTAGTGCACACACAGGGTGAAAAAGGTCGATGTACAGCAATCATGGGAAGAAGTAAACATTTGTTTCTGGAATCTTTTGGCAAACTAACATTTTTTTTTTTTTGGGTACTAGAATCTCATGCATAAATCATTCCATGCGTTTACCTCTGAGCGTATAAATGCTCACACGTATATGCTATCTCATCCGTTCCTTTCTATTTCTTAAGTGTGTTCTGAGGATAGGGACAGGGAAGCCAAAGCTTTATGTGTCTCTGGCACCGAAGTCTGACTTTACTCACTGAGTAGCTTCAGAAAACCTCAGCTCTTAGTTTACCCTTTTGCAAAGTTAGCAGATGGACGAGTAGGTTTCTAAGATGACTTCGCACGTCCTGGTTTGGCCATCAAAGTTTATCTTTATTTCTTCAGGCTGCCTTTTTCTTCTGCTGCTTTGCCCATCTCATGACCAAATAACACAATGTAGAGAATATTTCAGGGCAATGTCATAGGAATAAAGAGAATATTTAAGGGCAGTGTCTAAATTCCTGTTCTTATAGTTTTTCTTTTTGCAACGTTGTAAAATCTACATAGCATAAAATTCACCATTCTGATCATTTTTAAGGTTATCATTCAGTGGCATTACGTACATCCACCATTCATCTCTGGAGCATTTTATATCATCCCGAACAGAGGCTCTGCACCCATTGATCACAGTCTTCCATTCACCTTCTCCCAAGTCCCTGGCAGTGTCGATTTAACTTCCAGTCCTTATGAGTTTAACTACCCTAGGTACCACAAAGAGAGGTAGTCACACAGTACTGTGACCGGCGTAACATTCCCGTGGTTCAACTGCCTTGTAGCACTTGTCAGCGTTTCCTTCCTTTTTGAGGCTGAATAATATTCCACCGTGTGTCCCAGTTTGTTCATCCATCCATCTGTTGACGGCCACACGAGCTGCTGCACCCTACTGGGTATTGTGAGAAACAGCGCGCGTGTACCTGTTCTGAGGCCTCACATTCGGCTCCTTTATGAATGTACCCCTAAGTACGATTTCCAGGTCATGTGGTAATTCTGAGCCTATCGGGGAGACCCCGTCACCCCACCTCACTCTGCAGTGACTTCCGGCTTTCACTTGGGCTGGAACGACGCTCCGTGCCACACACTTGCCTTTCCCTGAAGGGTCAGGCACTGAGCAAGGCGGGACCACCCACGGCTGTTTACGTGGAGATCTTGGGTAGAAGCTAGGTGCTTTCATCTCAGAAAATGAACTTGGAAATTAAATTAATTTATATTCATGTTCCAGTAGAACCAGTGCTACCAACCCTTGTACTTTGGAGGCTCATTTTTAGTCTTATCTTCATGACGCACATGTTGAGTGGCACTGCTTTCTCTAGGATTCTGTTCCAAAATCAAACATAATAGCTGAATGCCTGCAGGGGGTTAGAATTCTCCCAACAAAAGATGGTGACTTATTTATAAGAGAGGAGAATGAAATTCAGTCTTGTCATTCCTCAAAACATCTCCATTGTTATCATTTGGATCCTGAATGTCTTCCAAATCCCGCTGTGTTGAATACTTGGCCCTCTGGAGATGCTCTTGGGAGGTACTGGAACCTTTAAGATGTGGAGCCAAGTGGGAGGAAGTGAGGTCATGGGGCGTGGCCTAGAAAGGGATTGTGGGACCCCAGCCCTTTTCTGTTCCTCTCCTTTGCGTCCTGGCCACAGGTGAAAGGTTTCGCCCCTGTGTGAGTTCCTGCCATGATGCACTGCCCTGCCACAGGCTCAAGGCCATGGGGCCAGCTGATCATAGACTATCACACCCAAACTGTCAGCCAGAGAATACCTTTCTCTCTGTAAGGTGATTATCTCAGGCATTTTTTAGAGTCACAGAAAGCTGACCAACATGATCATCCACATCAGAATCCCCTGGGAAGTTTGTTTTATAAGTGTGGAGACCAGGACTCACCATTTTTTTTTTTTGCTTTTTTTTTTTTTTTTGTGGGTACCGGGGATTGAACTCGCAGCCTCACACCTGCCAAGCAGGTGCTTAAGCCACTGAGCCAAACTCCCAGCCCTAGTTTTTTGAGGCAGGGTTGCACTATGTGGTTCAGGCCGGCCCCTCGTGCTCACGTTGTAGCCTAAACCGACCTCGAACTCATAATGCTCCACCTACCTCAGCCCCCCGAGTGCTGGGATTAAAGACGTGCACCACCATGCCCTGCTATGGTTATTTTTACAAGTGCCCCTGATAACTGTGCACTCAGATATCTAAAAGCCTGAATGGCCATTGGAGTCTGGTCCATTCCACACTCTTCACCGCATGTAAGATGCTGTCAGTAACACCTGATGGGGGTAGAGGCTGCTGGGAGTCAGGGTCAGGAAGGTGGGTCAGGGAGGAAGAGGCCCCCTGAGCAGCCCGACCTGGGGAAGATCAGCAGTGGTGGGGCCAGTGTCAGAGAGAGGCCGCTGCTGGGTGGAGGAGGAGACGCTGAAACACTGCCATAGTCAGGCGGTCACGCAGAAGGGCATGATGGGTAGAGCTTTGGAGGGCCTGGGGGTGAAGTTCAAGTACTGCAGTCCTGCTACACTGGCCTGGGAAAACAGCCTGTGGGGGACGGCAGGGTCCCAGCCCCGCAGGTGCTCCTGCAGAGAAAGCTCACCTTCCAGAGGCCATGACTTCCCCTTTGAGGGTGAATGGTCATGCTTTTACTTTTCCTAACTGAATGCCTCCTGTATTAATCCATTTGATATGATCGTAACCAAATCCTTGCAGCTGGGTACTGTGTAAAGAGGTTCTTTGGGCTCATAGTTTGAGAAGATGAAAGTCCCCATTAAGGCAGCCCATCTGTTCAGCCCGCGGTGTGGACTCCCCCTGCCTGTGTCACAACACGTCAGAGAAGTGAGACGGGAAATGGCCAGGTATGGAAGGGACCACGTGTGAGCGGTGGCCTTGCTTTCTACAACAACCAACGCCCTCACAAGCTGACTCACTCAGGGAGCGCAGGGCTCGCCCTTCCCAGGGACCCACCCCCGATGAACTAACTGTCTCCCGTGAGGCCTCGCCCTGGAAGGGCTCTGCTGCCTCTTGACGCGGGGCCCAGGCCCCTGACATGCGAACCCTTGGGGGACAAAGCACGGTGACCTCTAAGGCAGAAAGTTCAGGGGACCTGAAGACGGCACGTGCCCGCTTCCCAGTCAGGGACATTTCTTAGGTTCCTGAGACGGGTTCAAGCCAAACAGGCGGGGGCATCCTGTCTGGCTGCCAAGATCAGGTAGCTCGGCTAGATTTGTGAACAGGTTGGAATCTTACTTTATCTTATTGTGGTAAAAATATATATAACAAAATTTACCATTTTGGTTGCTTTAAGTATATAATTAAGTGGCATTAAGCACACTGTTGTGTGACCATCACTGCTTTCCACTTCTGGAATTTTTCATCATCCCAGACTGAAACTCTGTACTCACTGAACAGTGACTCCCCCTGTCCTCCAGGTAGGACATTTAGGGTGTGGCCAGCTGGGCAGGTGGGCATGACCTGTCAATCAATCACAGAGCTCCAGCACCCAGCACCAACCGGAAAGTGCTATCTTCAATTCTTCTGGTGCAATGCCAAGCAGGTTTTGATGGGACAGCCTCGCTCTGATGGCGGCCTAAAGAACGAGGAGACACAAATGACCTAGGCCATTAACTTTGTGGCCACCACGCACTGTCCCTTGGAGGCCACGCTCACTGCACAGCGTACTTCTTTTCCTACCTTTAATAAATGGAGATCCTTGCTATCTTTTTCATGTGTCTCGTCCAACTCTTTTTTCAGGACACCAGGGGCCTGGAAGGAGTCAGAACCCCAGAACCATGCTAACACACTCTCCCCGCCTTTGGTGGCCACCATCTTGCTTTCTGCCTCCGCGAATCCGAGCTCTCTAGGACGTCTTTCCGTGGAACCAGGCCAGATGCGCCCTTTGCATCCCTTGTATTTCGGCGATCGGGGTTCACCCACACGGCTGCACGCACCGTGACTTCTCCTTTCTTTGGGAGGCCTTGCCTCTCATTGTGTGGACCAAACGCCTTCCGTGTATCGTGTGCCCTTCGGGGGGCGTTTGGGTTGTTCTCGTGTTCTGGCTGCTGCAAATGATGCCGTTGTGAACATTTATGGACAAGCCGAGTCCCTGATTTCAGTTCTTTTAGATGTACACCTACAAGTGGAGTTACTGGGTCATGTGGTAATTGCCTGTTCAATTTTTTGAGGAAGTGACAAACTATTTTCCTGGATCCTAATTTTTTAAACTCTATTATACCAGAATCTGGACCGGTAAGGTCCTGACTGGGCTCCGCCCACTTGAAGAGTGGGACTGTGGGCATCGCAGAAGTGGACTGGGGTTCAGACTGAGGCTCTGAGACCGACCGCCTGGACAGGGGCTGCTCACCTGTGCGGGGGGCGGGACCTTCGGCTCCCCAGGGTGCGTGGGGGAACTGAGGCCGACAAAGGCATACAGGACGCGTTCCGTGCAGTGCGAGCTGTGGAGCAGGAGCTCGGCAGAGCTGGGTCCCCTTCACTGTGCATCGACACTCAGCCAAGCTCTCTTCTTCCCGCCAGAAACCTCCCTGCCTCAGCCCACTGCCATCTCCAGGATTCTGCCGGAAAAAGCGCTCCTGCCGAGGGGGCAGAGGTCATGACAGCACGCAGGGCTCCCTGGGGTGTGTGGCTTCTCCGTGACAGTACTTCAGACACGTAGGACGGACCCTGGAGACTGGGACTAGGGAAGAGGCCTTCACCAGGCCCCCAGGGCCTGCTCGGAGCCCACTGCCTACGACTTGGGTCTAGGACAGTGCTGGGGTGTGCCCAGGACCCGCAGCCCGGAGCGTTGAACACACAGGCAGGGGCTGAGGGCCACACGCGTTTCTGACCAAACTCTGAGGCCAGGCGCTCTTTCCGCCCCGAGATGTCCACCTGGCCAAGCGCTGGGAGGAAAGGAGGGCGGATGGAAGCTGAAACCTTTCTGCGGCAGGGCGGGGCCCCTGCTGAGGGGCCCAGCAGAGCCCACTGCAGTGGATCCTGCAGATGAAGGTGACTCACAGGCCTGATGTCCTAGAGCAGAGGGAGCCCCGAGAGGTCCCCGCCTGTCCCGACCTCCGGGTGTGACAGCGAAGCCGGTTGCTTCCACCAGAAGCCCGGCTGAAGTGCACGTTTGCTGGCTCCCTGGTGCGCACCCGCCCGGTAAGTGTAGCCCGCGTACTACAGTACTGGCATTTCTGGAGTGTTTTGTGTATTCGAGAGACAAGTGAAATACTAGAAACTGGGACAATCTCGGAGACGCTGGGCATGTGGTTCCCGTCCCAGTGAAATTCCCTGCCTACGCCAGAAATGAAACCCAGGAGAATTTTTGGCAAGGTGAATTCGGGAGCGTGGCCAGGAGGCGGATCCTTCCTGCCCTGCCGTCTTCCTGTGGCCTCGGCCAGATGCCCCCTCCCCTGGGGACTAGTAGGACGGCCCAGGCGTGGCCAGGAGCTGGCACAGCGCAGCGGCCGTGACGAGGCACCTGGGGCTCTCAGCTCCGTGACTGTCGCCCTCATTCGGAACCTAGCCCTGGAGCAAGTGAGGTGCCTCCAGCACCCAGGTCCAGATCCGACAGAGAAGGCGGTTCCTGCCCCTGGGGACGGCACCTGAAGCCCTGGCCAGAGGGGGACCTGCCTTCTCGTCACTGAAGGGCACCAGGCCTTCTGGCTCCCACCAGAGCGAGGCTCTGCAGGTTGAGGGGGCTTCTCTGGGGGCCCCTCCCTTCCTCCCCCACTTTCTTTCTTGCTTGCTTTCAAGATAAGCTCTTACCAGGCTGGTCTCCAGTTAGTCGGCTTTAATAAAAATTCCCTCATTCCCGTCTCCCTGCGGGGCTGGGGCTACAGGCACCAGAGCTACCGCGCCTGTCTCGGGTGGCTTTTAAACTGTAGATCCTGTTTGATGAACCACACAGCAACTGAGGTTTGGGTGAGAAGCACCCCCAATTTCACACTCTACGCAGCCTCTTCGAGATGGACACAGGCTGTGTCAGTCAGGACAGGCGGGGCCACGCTGCAGGACACAGACCCCGGCGTCCGTCCACAGAGGCGCTTCTCGTTCGCAGCGCACACCCGGCTCGGGTTGGCGGGTGTGGTGGGAAGGCTCTGCCCCAGTCACGCAGGGACCCAGGCTGGTAGAGGCTTGGGCCGCCTGCAGTGTGGCTGGTGGCCCAGGGCAGAGAGGATCCTCTAGGCCGGGACAGCTCACCTCTGTGGTTCAGAGCGGAAGTGCTGAGTATTATTTGTGCTCCCACTGGCCAGGGCCAGTCACACGCACAGTTTAACGGTGGGGTCGGCCAGAGGCACCTGGACTGACACACACGAGGTACATTAGTGGCCTGTGGCATCGGAATACACCGCGTTGCACGCTGAAATGGGTGGGAGGCTTTGACCTCCTTCTACTCAGCCAAGCACATCCCTGGAGCGTCCCTCTCCTGCAAGGCGGAGGGACCGTGCAGAGGCTGGGCAGACCCTGAGGCAGTGACACACGACTCTGCCGCCAGCCTCTCGCCTCATCCACCAGCGCTCTGCTCCTGCTCTGCAGCCCGAGCTGGTACGAGGGAGCACTGGTCAGGGGAGCACTGGGAGAGGACAGAGGACAGGCGAAGGGGGGCACTGGCCCGTGACTCCCGCGGGCTCCCCGGCCAGCCGCCATCTGTGCCCCTTTCTTCTAAGAAGCCTTTCTAAATGACTACCTGCATTAATTGAGTGGTATCGTGGGTTTCTTCATGGCTCAGGATTGCGTGAGGAGCGAGGTCTTTTCAATGAGGAGATGCAGCGTCCTGGCTGCTGTCCTGCCGCCAGGTGGACATCTGGCTTGTTATAGTCCAGGTGGCACCTCTTCTGGTGTGTGGTCAAATACTCCAGACAGGGTCATTTCCCAGAGCAGCAGAGCGGACGCCCTTGGTTCCCTGGGGTTTTGGAAGGCAACAGAAACAGGTGCAGGAAGCAAATAAACCATTTCATATCAGCATGGCCTGCTCCTTGCGAGGACCTGGACATCACCACGTGTCCTACCGAGGCCCCTTTCAAGGGCGAAGGCGTCACAAGAAGGCGAATGCTAACAAGAAAAGCTCCGCAAAGGACTCCTCTCCACAGCCCCGCACACCCGAGGCGCCATTTCTACACCTACAGGTCCGTGCGTCTGACAGGCTGGGGACCTTCCTGCTCATATCCAGCCTCCCACGCCGCGCGGAATCCCTGGGCTTTCCTGCGACTCTTTTTGTTCCGATTCCATCTGTTTTGAGATCAATGATTGCTTGCTTGGGTTCATCCTACAATTCACAAAGACAAGACTGAGTCATGCCGAGTGTCAGCACTGGGCAGTGAACTGACCTAGGGCACAAGTTAGAGACCCCGTCCACTCTTCTGGGGTGAAGTGGGTCCACACTGCACATCTGCCCTCTTCCAGACCAAACAGGAAGCAGTTTCAGCAGTTATCTGCCCACATGGCTCCACTTCAAAAACTCTGACTCGAGCTAAAGACCACAACAAATGAAGATTCTCATTTCAATGGTCGCAAAACAGCGTTTCTTGCTTCTTTGCTTTGGTTCAGGCTGGGCCCTGTGCTGGGAGGAGTGGGCTTCCATCCTGGCCTCGCAGGGTGGGCAAGTGGCAGCCGGAGGCCTCTGCACTGACTGCCCCTCCCTCCGTGTGCAGCTACGGCTGCGGTGTCCAGAGGCCGGAGCAGGGGCGTGAGGGGCAGGGAAGAGGCGGAGCAGGCTGAAGGTGTGAGCCCGGGACCACTGTTAGAGGGCAAGGCCACGCTGTGGGCAGGAAGGAGGAAGTGGGGCTGAGGCGGGCAGAGAAAGAACTTCACGAGCAAAGGTCTCCTCCCCGATACTGGCGATTAACCCAGGGCCTTCACACTGAGCTACAGTCCAGCCCTAGTCAAATGTTTTATTTTATTTGAGCCAGGGTCTCATTAAGTTACCCAGGCTAGGTAAGAATTTGCAGTCTTCCTGCCTCAGCCTCAAAGAGCGCTGGAATTACAGGTGTGCACCACCACGTCTGGGAATTATCTCACCTGGTGAATGACCCGCCCCACCCCATCCTGTACTCAGCTGGGCTGGTTCTTCCTAAGCACTAAGTCAAGCGAGCCTCTGGAGCTGAGGGGCGCCGGCAGGCAGGGCTAGTTGGTAGCTGCATTTGATTTGAGTTTCTGTACTGCAGAAAACAATCACAGAAGATAAAGGATCTAGAGCTGGGTGTGGTGGTGCAGACCTGTAATCCCAGCATTTGGAAGGACGAGACCACCCTGGGCTACAAAGTGAGCTCAAGGCCAGCCCGAACTGTATAGTGAGAATCTGTCTCAGAAAAAGACAATAAAGAGACAAAAAAAGGGGATCTAGCTCTAGAAACCCTGACCTTTAGTCCCCCATTTATGTATTTATTTATTTATACTGTATTGCTTTTAAAATTTGTGTTAGTCCATGTTAGCAGTGCGTAATGATCACGTTCTTTCTGGGGAGAGGGTCCCCACACCTGGACATCTTCATTCTTCCTGCACCCCTGTGCCCCGCTCCCTGCAGCTCTTGGTCCTCTTCCCCTTTCCGCTTGTAGACTGTGGGCTTTTGTCAGTAGGAACGGGAAGGTTTACTACAGTCACGTAGTGCTTCAAGGGGAGCAGCACCCAGGAGACGGAAGCATTCATTACAGATTGTGCGCTTGGCCGGGAAGCCGTGGGTCTGGGTCTGTGAGGAGGAGGCAAACACTCAAAGCCACAGAGGGAGAAGCCGCCCCTGGAGCCTGGTGGCCCGGCTGCTCATCTGGCGTTGAGGGCCTCCTCTCCTGAGCAGTAATTACTGCCTCCCAAGTCCTAGCAGCTGTGACCAGATAACTAAATTACAGGCTTGCCGGAACCAGTCAGTGGGTAATCAGTGGTAACTGCTCAGGGCACATGTCTTATTAGCAGTGATGACAAGGCTGGAAATTAGAATGAAAATTAATTAGTCTGTTTTCTTTGGCTATGGCAAAATACTCAAGTCTGGGTGCTTCGTAGAGAACAAAGGTTGCTTTAGCTCACAGTTTGGGGGCTGTAAAGTCCCAACAGTGTGCAGCCAGCTCTTGGGAGGGTCCCCTGGCTGTGTCACCCTTTGGCAGATGGTGGCGTGTAGGGCCCCTGTGAGAGGATAGTCACGTGGTGATCAGGAGGCTGGAGACCAGGGCAGGGTAAGGGGCAGGTTTGCTCTTCATGACACACCCTTGTGATTGGGGAAGGAACTGAGGCTCCCACATAGTGATGTTAGTCTCCTCTGAGGGCGGAGCTCCCAAGACCTAAACACCTCTCACTAGGCCCCACCTCTTAAAGGGCCCACGACCTCTCAAAATGGCCACCCTGGGACCGAGCTTCTAACATATGAACCCTTGAGGGACGCAGTCACACTTCTCTAAGCCACTGCACAAAGCGAAGGGGAAAACCAGATTTGTAAGCTTTTGATTCTCAAGGGACTAGATTTTATGCATAATTTGCAGATGCTTATGCAGAGTTTGTATTTGAGATACGGGAGTATGTGGGAAAAGTTACATCTATTGTTTTAACATCTATTATATTATGAACATATTTTTGAATCCATAAAGTACACTTACAAATCTGATCGTGAGTTACAGCATACACAGAAATTTTTGATAGATTTTCCTTCATTTGCCAGAGTAATTACAATGATTCCCAAATAACCAACTTGGACAATGAAATCTCTTGTTAATGGGGTCAAAGTCTGTTAAGACGTCCTATCAGAACCCAAGCTTCCCTCCAGTGGCCAGCTTCTGACGTACGAGACCTTCATCCACCTTCTCCAGCAGGCCCACTCAGATTTAGCAGCAGCTCCTGAGCCAGAGAGGCCAGCCCAAAGTTAGCCAGTAGCAAACAAAGACCGACCTTAATTAAATAAATGCAGACAAGGTATGTAGTGTTTCAGATAAAGCCAGCAGGGTGGAGTCACCTAGGAGCTGTTACAGCGTGGAAATCATTAATAAGACCTTGATCCCCTCCTCAGGTAAAGTGATTCATATTCCCTGGCACATGCATGTGAATGGCCGTCATTTGTGTTTCTGGATTCGATTCCATCTTGCCTGCCGTTGGCGTCTCCGTCGTGATGCTTTCTGTTTCCTCCATGGAGAAAGGGACTGGATGGGAACTGACGCAGGTCAGATGCCTCGCAGGTGGCCAGAGTAAAACAAAGGTCAGCGCCATAGTGACAGACATCTCTAGTTTAAACTTTTCCCGATAAGTATAATACATGACATTTATTACTACTTTCTGCATCTATTTTGTGTGAATTGCTGTCTTTTCAAGAGAAACCAGAGACCAGGTGTGGTGGCGCACACTGTAATCCCAGCTCTCCAGGAGGCTGATGCAGGAGATTGCTGTGAGGTCAAGGCCAGCCTGGGCTATGTATTAAGACCCTGTCTCAGAAAACTAAACACAAAGACAGAAGCAGAGAGGACACTAGGCCGACCCCGGTGGGCCCCTCTGACCTCCAGCAGTTGGGAAGCACACCGCGCGCCAGAACCCAGAGCTGTCTCTAACTGAGAAGGAGGATGAGGTACACGGGGTTGCTACTCCCAGACTGGCATTTCGAGAGGTCACACAGGGGCCCGGCGCGGCGTGACATCTGGAGCCAGCACTGCCCAGGCTGCCCGGCGCAAGGCAGCGCTTGTGTTCTCCGTCTCCATCGCCAGCACTCGTTACTGACGCCCAGCCTGCTCCTCACGTGGGTCCGGGCCCTGCAGCACCTGCCGGCTCAGTGGAGGAACTGGGGGCAGAGGACCCCCACGGGCGCCGGGAGTTGGCATCTGTCCGGGACCACAAATTATAGGTTGAGTCTGTCCAAGCCTCTGCTTGGCCTGCCCTTTGAGCCAGATGGGAACACAGAAACTCCCTGATCTTTTCTCTGGTCACAGCTGGAAGCCCTGGGCTGGTGACTGCTGCAGGCTCACAGGGCAAGATGAGACCTGCTGAAGACGTTGAGGCACCTGGGGGAACGACAGCTTTCTCGTTGCCCCGTCTCGGCCTGTCCTGCGGGAGCACTTTGTCCTTCTTCTGAGCCGACTGTGGCCGCTGGTACTGTCCCCGGGAACACCCACTGCCCTTCAGGCATTGTCCTGGTGAATAAACACCACGCTTCTGGGTGCCCCAGGTCCCTGCCGCGCCGCTGTTCGGTGTTTTGTCTTTATTCTCACTGCCGAGTGTGGCCGTTGGCAGGAGACTGGGACTCACTGCAGGGTCCCTGAGGATTGGCACCGGAAAGGGTCTCATCCTCGGGGCTGCTCCGTATTTGGCGTCCCACCCCAAATTCCCGGCCAAAGCCCGGGCGTCTACACCACGGATCCGCCAGTGCAGAGCGGGGAGCCCCCCCACCAGCCCGACTGTCCACAGCCCTGCCTTTGGGGGCCTCGGTGGGAGACGTGGGCCCAGCATGGGCTGAGCTGTCACCAGCCCCATGGCAATGCTTCCGGCTTGGGCTCTGACCCTTCCCCAGAGGCCGTCCGGACCCCCGCTGCTTGGGTCGGCCTTTCCCACCTAGTTCTCCAAGCGCCCACACCACCGCACTCGCCATGTGCTTCCCCTCCACTGTCTAGGCCGCTCCGGGAGACAGGGGTAGCACCTGAGCCCTGCTCCTGCCAGCCCCGCAGTGGCCCCGCTGCCGGCCGGGGTGGGGGCTGTCCCAAATCCCCAGCCCATCTGTCAAGTGCTGCTGCCCACCCGCTGTTCTTCGGGTCCTCCAGGGGGCAGAGGCTGAAACAGGACTGATCAGCACCGTGGTTACTGTGGGAGAGGCCTGGGGAGGGGAGTTGGGAGGACCAGATGCCGGGGAGACCACAGGGAGCAGGGTGGGGGGTGCCCAGGGAAGCTGGGGGAGGCTGTCACTGCACCCCGAAGCTGCAGCTGGCCACAGAACTCTGAGATGTGCTGGCCAGGGTCAGCGTCCCTCCTGGCGGGGACATGGGCCTCGGGGCCACAGCACACCTCGGACATCAGGTATGGAGCAAGGCAGGGATGGCGTTGGCTTGTGTCAGGGGTCCCTCTACGGGCCTGTTCCTGCCCTCTCCACAGCTGCCACATGCCACATCCGCACACAGTGGCACCGTGCACACACGCACACCATGCACACACACACAAACATGCACACATACACACACACCAC
>RJWM01045799.1:0-12745 GCA_004363535.1 Dasyprocta punctata
TCAACTTGGCAGCCAGAAATACTTCTTTAAATCAGCCTCCAGATACAAAGGTATGCTTATTCTTAACATTTTGCAACTTAACAATCCTTAAGAACCAGCATTGAGTCTATCCATATTACATTACATTAGAAACAAAACATTTTGTCCTTGGACCCCCAAAGACTCATGCACATCCCTTTATGCAATAGGCATGTAGTCCATCTGCAAAAGTTGCCGAAGTCCTAACAGTTTTAGCATTGCTGAAAAAGTTCAAGTCCCAAATCTCCTCCAAGATGGAATGCAAAACGCTTAGCTGTGAGCTCTTGTACAAATGAAAACCAAGTTAAACACTTCTAACATACAATGGCACAAGATAAAGGTTACCATTCCAAAGAGTACAAATGGGATACAAAGGATTGGGAGCAAAGGAAGTCCAAAATCCAGCAGGGCAAACATTAAGTCCTGGAGTTCCAAGCTCAGCATCTGAAGCAATCTAGTTGTAAATCTCCAAAAGGCTTGAGTGACTCCACCCCCATGGCACTTCCAGGGGCTTTAGCTCCCACAGCTTCTCTCTTGGGCCATCTTTGCTCCATCAATGCAGGTTTCCTTAGTTGATCCACATTCCTGGCTTTTCCAAACTTCTGGGGTTTCCAGTGCACTTTTGGCTTCACACTCAGCTTCACCCACTCTCAGGAGCACACTGCCTGGCCTCCTAGGTCCTCTGAAATTGGAGTAGAAGTCTTTTTAACCTCAGAACTCGTGCATTCTATATACACCTAAAACCAGTACCATGTGGATGATGCAGAGGTCTGCTGCCCGCTGGAGCAGTAGACAGGCTTTCCTCTCTCTTGGCTATAGGGGTTGAGTGCCCGGATTGTTGGGCACTCTGAACCTGATTGTCAGGAACAAATTCTCTGTGCCGCCACCATTCTGGAACATGGTGCTCTGAGGGTTTCTCCTCCAAGCAAAGTCTTTCACTTTGCAGTTTTGAGGCTGCAAAGGGTGGAGACCCCCTACCTCTTCCCCTCATGCTCCCAGGCCATCTTTTTTATTTTTCTGTTCCTTCTCAGCAGTCAAGGTCTCAGCTCTTTCTTTGTAGTCCACAGCTTTACTGGAGCTTCCTTTCTGGTCAAACTCACAACATTTTAAATCACCCTGCTGGGCTCTTTGCTCTTGATTCACAACATAAATCTGGCAAAAAGCCCCCAACAATAGCCACGCCACGGCTTCAACATTCAACTGCCTTGAAATTTCTGCCAGATTAATTAATCCACTGTCCTTAACCTTAGTCCCAAGCAGCAAAATCTCTGGACATGAGCAAAATGCAGACAAACTTTCTGCCAAGCCATAGCATGCATCATTTGGACTTCAGCAACCAATGCAGTCCTTCTTCCCAGCAGAAACCTCTCAATCCTGGGCTTTACCAGCAGGGTTTCTGTCAGCCTTCTGGTATCCTGAGCTCTGACCAGAATCTCCCATGCAAAACTGCCTAAGCTGTTCCAGCTCTATGCATTCAGGTGACATCTCTGCACTTTTCCAGACTCTTCCCATAAGCCATTCTCAAAGGCTCTTAAACCACACGGTCAGTTACAGCCACAGCAACGACCCCACTTCACTGGTACCAAATTCTGTCTTGGTTACTTTTACTTTTCTCTTGTTGCTGGGGCAAAATGCCTAACACCCAAAATGAAGGAAAGAAAGGTGTATTTATCTTACAGTTTTTGGAGGTTTCAGTCCATAATCAGCTGGTTCCAAGGCAGGGTTGCATGACACTGGGGTAACACTTCAAGGCAGCAGCCAGAGCAAAAGAGGGAAGAAACAAGCTTCTTCTCCTCCCTTATATTGTACACAGGCCACCCCGACCCCTTCAGGGCAGGTGTAATATTCACAAAATCTCCTTGCCCTGCTTTGCACAGGATGAGGATATTCACAAAGAACCAAGGCTCCCTGCTGAGCCACTCAGTTAAACTTCTAAACTCATTGACACAATCTATCAACCATGACAATGGGCTAAATATGGAAACTGATTTTGAAAGAACTCAAATGTAGCAGTAGTTTGAAAAAATAGATAACTGTCTTTTAATTGTGTGTGTGCACATAAACTTATTGCTTTTTTGTGAAGAGCAAGTATGTTGTTATTGAGGATCTGGCATTACCACTGGTTTGCTTGGATTGATAACCACATGTAAGATGGAAAACAGACATGGGGTGTTTCTTGACCCTGCTTGTGACCATCACTGTTGTCTGCCCTCTTCAGGATCCTCTAAAGGGGAGGTACCTGAAGAAGCTGGGTTGGTTAGATGGTTGTCTTAGAGTGGAGAGTGTAGGGACAAGGGGACCCTGTAGGTTGGGAAAAGATAGGGTGAAGGCCTCATTCAGCCTCATTAAATTAATAGAAAGTCCTTCTAAGGCAGCTTCTGACCTGCAGCTAGATTTGAGCAATTAGCAAGACAAAAGCAAAGAAGCCAGGCCTTGGAGGTTCCCAAATAGTATGACTATCATAATCACAAATTTCCAAGTGTCAGATGTGGTGATGCATGCCTGCCTGTAATTCCAGCACTCTGGAGGCAGAGACAGGAGAATTGTTGCAAGTTCGAGACCAGCCTGGGCTACAAAGTGAGCCCAAGGACAGCCTGAAATGCATAGTGAGACCCTGTCTCAAAAAGACAAGAAAACAAAAAAACCGCTAACTTCCCCTTTATTTAAATCTAAACTACCTTTCCCTAAGGTCCCCACTCATACTTTTTTTTTTTGGTACTGTGTATCAAACCCATGACCTTGCTCCTGCCAGGTAGGCACTGTGCTGCTAAGCTAAACTCCTGGCCCCAGCCCACTCATAAATCTTGACCTCTACCAAAGAACAGGGAAAAATCATGACCAGAAGAAATTCAAGGTTAAGGATGAAAGACAAGCTAGGCAGTCAGTGAGAATCTAGGAACTACAAGGAACAAGGATCTCAGTAAAAGGAGTTGCAGATAAGAAATCCAGGAACATTTTCCTTTTGAATACTCTCCACTCATCCAGAGTAGCTGCCTGTTATTTCTTTTCTTTTCTTTTTTTTTTGCAGCACCGAGGAGTGAATTCACAACCTCGCGCCTGTCAGACAGGTGCTTAAGTCACTGAGCCAAACTCCCAGCCCTGGTTTTTTTGAGGCAGGGTTGCACTATGTAGCTCAGGCCGGCCTTGTGCTCATGTTGTAGCCCAAGCCAGCCTCAAACTCACAACACTCCACCTACTTCAGCCTCCCGAGTGCTGGGATTAAAGGCGTGCGCCACCATGCCCGGCTAGCTGCCTGTTATTTCCCTCTCTCTCTTCTCTTCCCCTCACTTTCAAATAATTTGTCTTTTATTTAAAAAAAAAAAAGTAAAAGGGAGGTCCCCCGGAATGGTCCCTTTACAGTTAGAAATCAGCTGAGGGTAATAGAAATCAACTGAGGTTTTGTATAGAAATCATGAATTGGTGAAGTGTGGCTCTTCTAGTGCTGATAGCCCTGAGGTTTAAATCCCAGTGACTGTGAGCTTTTAGGATTAGTGGCTTTTCTCATCACTGAGGTAGCAGCCACCGGCAGGCCTTGGGAAAACTTCTGGCAATGCTCAGATGCCAGAGCAGCTTCTCTGTTGCTGTCTTTAGTGTTACCAGCTCTGATTGCTGGCTATTTTTTGGTACCAGTGACCTTTGGTGTTAACTACCTCTTACTATGCGTGGTCAGCATGCTCTCCTTGAGATTGAAATTATAATAGGCAAGAATACACCATCCAGCAAGAGGCTTTATTAGGATGCTACAGTATAAGGGAGAAGAGTACACAGATAATCTGCTGAGGGTGTGGGGAGGTTGCTTATTGAGGGAAGAAGGTAGGCTCATGTATGTGCACTGTCACACTGGTCCTGAGTAGGGAAGGGGCACCTCGTGGATCTGATTGAGGAGGGCGCGAAGGGTGAAATCATCCAGAGAGAGACTGGTCTGTGTCCTAAGCTTGTTGCAGCCCAGAGGAGCATCCCCTGGAGCTGCATCCCCTGGAGTGGCTGTGGGGCTTCTGCTACAGCTGCCTGGCTGCCAGGTGTTTGGGGGAGTCATGGAAGAGTAACAAAAGTACCTTTTGGGGAAGAGAAAACCTTTGTTTTCTCTCTCAGTATAATTTCTCAAAACATTCAGAAACAACCTTAATGTGCTGACGTAAAACAAATATAGCGTTCTATGTGATGTGACCAATATAATAGAATTCTAGTAGTAGTAGTAGAATATTCAGAAGATCATAACAAAATTTAGTTCTTTTTTGTATGTTTTCAAGACTTTAGGAACAGATGAAATAAACTTGTATTTTTTAGTTACAGTTTCAGACTTTATCTAAGAGCATGTTGTTGCTTGAAGAAAAAGAAAATAACAGCTTGTGTAGGCAACAGGTACTGCAGTTCTCACTTAAGAGAAGCTTTGTTGTTCTCCATCAGAGAACAAGGAACCTTTTGTTCCAAGGCCTGATGTTGCAAGGTTAGCAAAATATTATTACATTAATCAAGCCTTTGTGAATCAGGAGTGAGATTTCAAAGACTTCTCATTAAAAGAACCTTGTGCCATGTTCTTGTATTTTCAGGCTTACACAAAGTTAACTTCTGAGCAGCAAAGATCTCAAAATGTCAAAGTGTAGTGGTTCATTTATTTCTGTCTCTGTGTATTAAGTCTACTGTGCAATATGCTTGGGATAGAGCAGCAGGTAAAACTCACTTTCTGGAGCTTATGTTTTTTTTTTTTTTTTGCGGCACTGGGGGTTGAACTCACAACCTCGCGCCTGCCAGGACAGGCGCTTAAGGCACTGAGCCAAACTCCCGGCCCTGGTTTTTTGAGGCAGGGTTGCACTATGTAGCTCAGGCCAGCCTTGCGCTTGCGTTGTAGCCCAAGCCGGCCTCGAACTCACAACGCTCCGCCTACCTCAGCCTCCCGAGTGCTGGGATTAAAGGCGTGCGCCACCACGCCCGGCTGGAGCTTATGTTTTATAGAGAGGACAGACTGAAGGCACACTGTGTCTTCACAGTGGAGGAAATATGTGTGGAGAAATATGTGTGGAGGTGCTCCATGCAAAAAAGAAAAATAAAACAGGATAAATGAGTGATACATGCTAGTAGTCAGTACAGCTTTATTAATTAGAATTTATTAGTCATCACTTGGGTGTGCAAACTATGAGTGTTGGCCCTTAAATGAATGAATGGTGCAGTTGGGTCAAATGATAAAAGAACTCTGAAAATGACGAAAAAGTGGACAAAAGCTCTTTGACATGAACTATTTAAAAGGCGAGGGATAATGAAATATTTAACACATTTTAAACACAGGATAGGTTTTAGGGATCTTCTCTGGAAAAAATGACATTCTTTCATATGTGTATTTACTTTTTTTTTTTTGTGGTACTGGGGATTGAACTCACAACCTCACGGCTGCCAGGGCAGGCGCTTAAGCCACTGAGCCAAACTCCCAGCCCTGGTTTTTTGAGGCAGGGTCGCACTGTGTAGCTCAGGCCGGCCTTGCGCTCGCGTTGTAGCCCAGGCCGGCCTCGAACTCACAATGCTCCTCCTACCTCAGCCTCCCGAGTGCTGGGATTAAAGGCGTGCGCCACCACGCCTGGCGTGTATTTACTTCTATGTGTTACTTTTTTTGATTTCGAGACAGTATGTTGCTATGTAGTTCAGGCTGGCCTTGGACTTGGAGCAATCCTCATGCCTCATCCTCCCAAGTGGTGAGATTACAGGTGTGCATGTGTTACTCACTATATGGCCCAGGGTGGCCTTGAACTGCAAGTATTCCTTCTGCCTCAGCCTGCTGAGTGTTACAGGCACGTGCCACCATCCCTGCTTCCATGTGTTACTTTTGTGATTAGAAGGAGCAAAGATTGCAAAAATACTTTAAAACGTGTAGTTTAAACTGGATGTGTGGTGACCCATGTCTATAGTCCCAGTACTCATGAGGATGAGGCTGAGGCAGGGGATTGCAGTGAGTTCGAGGCCAGCCTGAACTACGTGGTGAAACTCTGTCTCAAAAAAAACCCAGAAGAGCTGGGCATGGTGGCACACGCCTGTATTCCCAGCACTTGGGTGGCTGAGACAAGAGGATCTCTTGCAAGTTTGAGACCAGCCTGGGCTACAAAGTGAGCTCAAGGGGCCAGCCTGAACTGCATAGTGAAACCCTGTCTCAAAAAGACAAAAACAAAACAAACAAACAAAAGCCCCTCTACAATTAGAGTTGGTCTCGGGAGACTGTGAGAGGCTGAGGCAGGAGGATCACTTGAAATTATTACTCCCCACCCCATATATATTTTTTGGTACTGGGGATCAAACTCATGAACTCACGCTTGCCAGGTAGGCACTTACGGAACTGAGCTAAATCCCTGGCCCTAGATGCAAGTGATACTTTTCCACTTTCAAACGTAGGTTGATTTTTTTTTTTTCTTTTTTTTTTTTTTTGGTATCAGGAATTGAACTTTGGACCTTGTGCTTGCCGGGCAGGAGCTTATGCCACTGTGCTTTATCACCAGCCCCAGGAGAATCACTTGAGCCCAGGAGTTTGAGGCCAGACTGGGCAACATAGCAAGTCTTCATCTCACAAAGTAAACAAGAACTATGGTTTATTTCAAAGTATTGCTCTTTGTGTTGCATGTAGCACTATTAACTAGATATGAGAATTTAGGTTTTCATCAGTACTGGCAAGCTAAAGTAAACTCGTATCTGACTTTCTTGTTTTAAAGGGAATGTGTCAGCCGGGCGTGGTGGCGCACGCCTTTAATCCCAGCACTCGGGAGGCTGAGGTAGGCGGAGCGTTGTGAGTTCGAGGCCGTCCTGGGCTACATAATGCGACCCTGCTTCAAAAAACCAAGGCCGGGAGTTTGGCTCAGCAGCTTAAGTGCCTGTCTGGCAGGCGCGAGGCTGTGAGTTCAATCCCTGGTGCCGCAAAAAAAAATAAATAAATAAAAAAAAAATAAAGGGAATGTGTTTGTAAATAAGCTGATTTGTGACTGTGTTACAGAGGAGACCCTTAACTACAGTATAATGCTAAAACCAACTGGTTAGTCACTGTGTTTTGTTGGTTTTATGTGCTCATTTCTCAGGGAGTAGAGTTACTAAGAGCTATATACAAAATGTGACTGCTTTTAGTACAAAATGAGGCACATAATAAAGTTAACTACCTTTTTTTCCCCCTCCCTTCCCTTTCCTCCCCCTCCCTCTTTCTCGGCCATATTGAACTCAGTGCTTTTCCACTAAGCTACATCCCTAGCCCTTTTAGGAACTTTAAAAAAATCGATTGTCTCACTAAGTTGGAGCCTACAGTGGGCTCAGATTTGTGATCTTTCTGCTTCTATCTGCCTGAGTGCTAGGTTTATAGGTGTGTCCCACCATGTCCAGAAAAAAACTTTTACTATATGTAACATGCAATATAAGTTTTTTTTTTTTTTTTTTCTTTTCTGAGACAAGGTCTCATTATGTAGTTCAGGCTAGCTTTGAACTCGCTGTGTAGCCCAGGCTGGCCTTGAATTGATAGTGATCCTCCTGCCTCAACCTCCCAGTGTTGGAATTTCAGGTGTGTGCCACCATGCCTGACTTGAAGTGCCTTTTGGTCTTAATAAATACAGCTTTTAAGCTGGGTATTGTGGTACATGCCTGTAATTGCAACACTCAGGAGGCTTGAGGCAGGAGAGTCACTGCCAGTTGGAGGCCAGACTGAGTTACATAGTGACTTAAAGGCCTCGAGACTTCCTGGAAAATGGCAGAACAGTAAGCAGCAGAGTAAACAACCTTTCTGAGAGATACAATCTAGATGCTGGAATATAGCATCGTGGGAAGATAAGAAGGAAGGAAGTGGTCTCCTGGACCTAAGAAGAATGTAAAGTGAGAACTGAAGCCTACAGACAGAGCAAAAACAAAAACTTAAATGAGAAAGAAGGTGGTAGCTGGCGGCACCTTGACGTAGAGCTGGACCCATTGTGAGAGAGGAGCTGTTGGAACCTGTGCTGAAAACATTTTCCTCTGGGCACTTGTGTCCTGGCTTGTCAAAGTGGGGTTAGACAGAAAGAATGGCTACTATCAAGAAATCAACCAATAACAAATGCTGGAGGGGCTGTGGGGAAAAGGAACCCTTCTCCACTGTTGATGAGAGTGTAGACTGGTGCAACCACTGTGGAAGTCAGTGTGGAGATTCCTCAAAAAAATAGGATTGGAGGTCCAATTTGACCCAGCTATTCCCCTTTTGGGTATCTTCCCAAAAGAATTAAAAACATCATACCACAGCGATATATGCACAGGCATGTTTGTAGTGGCACAGTTTTTAATAGCTAAGTCTTGAAAACAACCCACATGCCTGCTAACCAATGAATGGATAAAGAAGATGTGGATTTTTTTATATAGTGGAGTACTACTCCGCCATAAAGAAGAATAAGCTTGAGACATTTCTAGCTAAGTGGATGCACCTTGAGACTATATTCTTCAGTGAAATAAATCAGACACACATGTTCAAATATTTCATTGTTTCTCTGATGTGAGAAACCAAAAGTGTAAATAAAGATCAAAATCTATGATAGTTAGGCGTGGTGGCACATGCCTGTAATCCCAGCACTTGGAAGACTGAGGCAGGAGGATTGTTGCCAGTTTGAGACCAACCTGGGCTACGAAGTGAGCTCAAGGCCAGCCTGAACTGCATAGTGAGACCTTGTCTCAAAAAGACACACACACACAAAAAAAAAGTGTAATAGATTTTGGGAAATGGGAAGAAAATATTTAAATGAGAAGAGGAGCAAGGGGATAGATAGCAAAGAAGGGACAAAAAGAAAAAAAGAAAATGTAAACACAGCTTTTACAAATAAAGAATGGAAGACAGGTTGATGAGAATGGAATAAGAAAATAAAAGAAGCAAGGTATATACAGGTATAAATTCTCTGTGCTGAATTAGATCATTACATATATCTAAAATGTACCAGTACAATAAAAAAGGACAGGATGGAGGGTTCTTACCAGCATACATGTCTGCCCTTCTACCCAACATCAGACCAGTGTCTAACAAGGGAAAAAATAAAAGTAAAAAAGTGGAAACAAAGCTTTTGTAAATAAACAGGAAAAGAGGGGTTTGAAGGGAGGGTAGGAGAATGGGAAGACAATGGGAAAAATCTGTACAGGTACAAATTCCCTATGACTAATGTTATATGTATATCTAAAATGTACCAATAAAATTATTAAAAATGCAAGCTGGGCATAGTGGCACATTCCTGTAATCCCAGTGCTCGGAGGCCGAATCAGGAGAATTGGTGCGAGTTCAAGGCCAGCCTGGGTTACAAAGTGAGTTCAAGATCAGCCTGAACTGCAGAGTGAGACCCTGCCTCAAAAAGACCAAAGAAAGTAAAACCTAAACAGTTGTGTACTTCTCTTTTTCTCGTACCTACCTTTGAGCTGTTGGTTTAAATATCTTCTCATCACTGTTCTTAATAAATTTGATTATGATTTTGTGTATATTTCTTCCTGTTTTGTGTGCTTGGGATTTGCTACCATTTTGGATCTATGGGTTCATAATTTCATTGACTACGGGAAATTTTTTACTATTTCTTTTAAGTACTTCCCCCCCCCCCTTCTCCTTTTTCCTTTTCCTTTATGGACTCCACTGACACATAATGTTGCACAACTCACTGACTTTTTAAAATTTTATTTATTGTTGGTTCTGGGCATCAAACTCACTACCTTGTACTTGCCAGGCAGCTGCTTTTGCCACTGAGCTAAATCCCCAGCCCTTTGTTTTTTGTTTTTTTTTTAATCTGGGGTTTCACTATGTAGCTCAGGTTGGCCTTGAGTTCACCATGTAACCCAGGCTGGCCTCAAACTCATGGTGATCCTTCTGCTTCAATTCCCCCCTCCCCTGGTTCAGGAATTATAGGTGCTCTATCACGCCCAGCTGATATGTTGTTAGTATTTGTCTTTTTTCTATCTTGTTTTGTATAGTGGTATATCTTCAGGTTCACAGATCTTTTTTTTTTAATATTTGATCTGGGCCAGGCATGGTGTCACATGCCTGTAATCCCAGTACTTGGAAGGCTGAAGCAGGAGGATTTCTGGGAATTTAAGGCTAGCCTGGGCTACAAAGCGAGTTGTAGGCAAGCCTAAACTGCCTAGAGAAACCCTGTCTCAAAAAGACAAGGAAAAAAGTTTGCTTACTTTGACCATTTCTATAACATATTATTTTAAAATTACATGATGTTAATCCCTTTTCTAGAATAGAGGATTAAAATTAATGATTACTGGTAGCCATGCTTAATAATTTGGAAGTATCGTGTATGATCTTTCTGCATATGGTTTACCAGATGAAATTATTTTCCTAAATTCAGTTTATTCTTTTTAAATTCACATAGTTTAAATTCACATGGTTTAAAAATACATCTTTCAGTATTTAACAAAGTACTCACTTTGTTTTGATAATTATTAATTATATTTATTAGGTTATTGGAAAGCTAGTTTTTTTCTAATATTAGAACACTCAGATATCAGTATACCGATACCAATCTTAAATTACTCAATTACTGATTTTCTTTTCTAGAATTCAGCATACAACTAAAATGTCAACCTCCTGGAGTGATCGGTTACAGAATGCAGCAGATATGCCTGCAAATATGGATAAGCATGCTTTAAAAAAGTATCGGCGAGAAGCCTATCATCGGTAAGTATTTTGACTATTTAATCTTCAAAGTAGCATTTTTTTTTTCCTTCGGTACTGGTGATCGAACTCATGACCTAGTGTTTGCCAGGCAGGCACTGTGCACTGAGCGATATGTCTGGCCCTCTTTGGAATAGCTTTATATTGTGGAGACTTACCCTGATTTTACAGGTGATGGAATTAATGTGCAGAGAAGCAATTTACCTTCGATCGTATAGGTAGTATGTGATTCAAAATTCAGACTTTTAACTGGACTTACATTGTAGTGCTATAGGTGGAGTTTTGGGGTAATGGACATTTAACCTCAGGCCTCATGTGCTAGGTAAGTGCTGTACCTCTGAGCTACGTACCCAGTCCTCATGATACTTCTCATACCTCATGTAAATCCTTCAGAGAAGAAAGTCTTCAGCTGCTAGGAAATTGTATCAGTATTAGAATGAATGTTTCTTTTTCTTTTTGGGATGGGGCTCCTCTGTGTTGCACTGTCTAACCTTAAACTGCTGGGCCCCACCAATCCTCCTGTCTTATGCTTCCTAGTAACTGAGAATACAGGCATCACCATACAGAGCTGAGAATGAAATTCTTAATTGACATTTATCATGAACTGATTATAACTTTTAGACAGGCTTTTTAAATTGTATTGGTCAATAATGTATGTTAGATTGAGTATAACTCTAGACAGCAAAGTTTTCTTTTCGTTTTAATTTTTATGTATGTATGTTTTCATTTCATTTCTTTTTCATTGTTGTTTTTTGATACAAGGTCTTGCTATGTAGTTGAAACTTGCCTTAAACTCATTATGTAGCCCAGGCTAGCCTCAAACTTGCTGCAATCCTCCTGCCTCAGTCTCTTGAATGCTGGGATTACGGACATAAGCCACCATGCCTGGCTTACTTGTTTTGATTTTAAGATTCATCTAAATAATTTTTCCTTTAAAAGTTTAAATTGTGTTTTCTTTTTATTGATTCAGTTTGCTATCTACTGCTATACTAAGTAGCTAGGGTACTTGGGAATAGGTAATACATTTAGAAATTTTTTTGTTTTCAGACAAAAATTAAAAATTTACAATTTAAGTGAATTTTTGGGATAGAAAGGTAAGGAACGATACTACATCCTTCTCGGCTTCTCACTCCAAGAATACCAGGAACAAGTGGAAATGCAGGTATATTGGCAGTGCTAAAATGATTGTCTCTAGGAAAGTGTAAGTCTGAAATTTACAAGTTGGGAGTGGTGGTGCACACCTGTAGTCCCAGCACTTGGGAGGCTGAGACAGGAGAATTGCTGTTGAGTTCAAGGCCAGCCTGAACTGCATAGTAAAACCCGGTGTCAAAAAGACAAAAAAATTAAATATTTAAAGAATAAAACAACTTACAGCTGTGCTATAGTTTATGGTCCTGTGGCCCCACCAAGTCTCATGTAATCATGACATGGGTGTGGCTGAGTCCGGTGTTTGTGATTGGCTTGTTGTCTAGCGCTGGAATTCACAATATGAGTGTTGCACCCACTCAGGGGTGGAGCCGTACAGTGTAAGGGCAGGAGGAAGGCATTTTCTCTCTTGCTGATTCGCCTTGCTGTTTGGTAGCCACCATGAATGGCTTCCCTGCCACGCCGCCCTGCCTTGCAGCCAGCTGAGTATGGACTGAAACCTCCAAGAACTGTAAAAAATAAACCTTTTCTTTCCTAATTTTGGGTGTCAGGTATTCTGTCTCAGCAATGAGTGAAAAGTAACTAAGACAGAATTTGGTACCAGAGGAGTGGGGTCTTTGCTGTGACTAAACCTGACCATGTGGTTCAAGAGCCTTTGGGAATGGCTTGTGGGAAGAGTTTGGAAAGGTTCGGAGATGTTGCCTGAAAGAGTGGCACCAGAACAGCTTAGGCTGTTCTGAATGAGAGATTCTGGTCAAAGCTCAGAAGACTAGAAAGCTGATAAAAAGCCTGCTGGTAAAGACCAGGCTCTGGAGGTTTCTTTTTTTTTTTTTTTTTTTTTTTTGGTTTTTGGGATTGAACTCACAACCTCGCACCTGCCAGACAGGCGCTTAAGCCACTGAGCCAAACTCCCAGCCCTGTTTTTTTTTTTTTCCCCCCCGGCTCCGGGGA
>RJWM01045800.1:0-12628 GCA_004363535.1 Dasyprocta punctata
TTAAACAGAAAATGTAGAAAACCAACAACAGAAAGATATCATGACAGGGATGAGCCAGTACATATCAGTTATATCAATCAATGTAAATGGTCTCAACTCACCAATAAAAAGAAACAGACTAGCAGAGTGGGTTAAGAAACAAAACCCAACAATATGCTGTGTACAAGAAACACATTTCACTCAAAAGGAAATTCACAGATTAAAAGTCAAAGGACAGAAAACAATACTCCATGCAACAGGACCCCAGAAAAAAACAGGGGTAGCTATTATGTTTGCAGACAATATGAACTTCAAACCAAAAATGATCAAAAGAGATAAAGAAGGTCACTACATACTTGTTAGAGGAAAACGTCAAGAGGAAGAGATTACAATCATAAATATATATGCACCAAATATGGGAGCACCCAACTATGTAAGACAATTCTTAATAGATATGAAAAACCAAACGAACAATAATACAGTTATAACAGGGGACCATAACACCCCACTGTCACAGGGAGACAGATCAACCAAGCAAAAAACCAGCAAAGAAATAACAGAACTGAATCAAACTTGTGAACAAATGGACCTAGTGGATGTGTAGTGAGTATTCCACCCATCAACATCAGAATACATATTCTTCTCAGCTGCACATGGGTCATTCTCTAAAATAGATCATATACTGGTCCACAAAACATGCTTAAGTAAATGCAAAGGAACTGAAATAATTCCATGCATATTATCTGACCATAGCGCAGTAAAATTGGAAATGAATGACAAAAACACCTACGATAACCACATAAACACATAGAAATTAAATAATACTCTCCTAAATAACCAAAGGGTCACAGAAGAAGTTAAAGAAGAAATTAAACAATATCTACAATTGAACAAAAATGCAAATACAAATTGCCAGAACCTGTGGGACTCAATGAAAGCAGTCCTCAGAGGGAAATTTATAGCACTAAACTCTCATGTCAGAAAAATGGAAAGAACACACATGAACAACCTAATGCTGCACCTCAAACTTTTAGAAAAAGAACAAGTCAAGTCCAAAGCCCAAAGAAGGGAGGAAATTATTAAGATTAGAGCAGACATTAATGCAATTGAAACTAAGAAAACAGTACAAAGAATTAAAGAATTGAAGAGTTGGTTCTTTGAAAGAGTAAATAAAATTGATAAACCCCTAGCCAACCTTATCAAAAAGAGGAAATAAAAAACTCAGATTCATGCAATAGGAAATGAAAAAGGTGAAATCACTACAGACCCTGTGGAAATACAGGAGATCATCAACACCTACTTCGAAAACCTTTACTCACATAGATTCAATAACACAGAAGAAATGGACAGATTCCTAGAAACCTATGAATTACCAAAGCTGAATCAAGAAGACGTAAAGCTGCTGAATAATCCAATTTCAGCTAATGAAGTTGAAAATGTAATTAGGACCCTACCAACAAAGAAAAGCCCGGGCCCTGATGGATTCACTGCTGAATTCTATAAGAAATTTAGGGAAGACTTAATGCCAGTACTCCTCAAACTCTTCAATGAAATTGAAAAGGAAGTAAGTCTCCCTAACTCATTCCTGGAAACAAGTATTACCCTAATACCAAAACCAGAGAAAGACCCAACCAAAAAAGAAAATTACAGGCCAATCTCCCTAATGAACATAGATGCAAAAAATCCTCAATAAAATACTGGCAAATAGAATGCAACAAGTCATCAGGAAGATTATACACCATGATCAAGTGAGATTCATCCCAGGAATGCAGGGATGGTTCAATATATGCAAATCAATAAATGTATTACCCCATATCAACAGGGCCAAGGACAAAAACCACATGATCATGATCATCTCAATAGATGCAGAAAAAGCTTTTGACAAAATCCAACACCCATTCATGATAAAAAAAAAACCCTACAGAAAATCAGAATAGATGGTCTCTGCCTCAGCCTGATAAAAGCCATATACCATAAAACAACAGCCAACATCTTAATGAATGGAAAAAAACTGAAAACTTTCCATCTAAAATCAGGAACAAGACAAGGATGTCCATTATCACCACTCCTATTCAATATAGTTCTGGAAATATTAGCCAGAGCAGTTAGACAAGAGAAAGAAATAAAGGGAATAAGGATAGGAAAGGAAGAAGTGAAATTATCATTATTTGCAGACAATATGATACTCTACACAGAAGACCCCCAAAGATCCATTAGAAGACTTCTAGAAGTAATAACCAAATTCAGTAATGTAGCTGGATACAAGGTGAACACTCAAAAATCAATAGCATTCCTATACACAAACAGCAAAGTCACTGAGAGAGAAATAAGGGAAACCACACCCTTCACTATAACATCCCAAAAAATGAAATACTTAGGAATCAATCTAACAAAGGAAGTAAAAGATCTATACAGTGAAAATTACATTACTCTAAAGAAGGAGATCGAAGAAGATTTCAGAAAATGGAAAGATATTCCCTGTTCATGGATTGGAAGAACAAGCAGTGAGAAAATGGCCATTCTCCCAAAATTATTCTACAGATTTAATGCAATCCCAGTCAAAATACCACTTGCCCACCTCACAGAGCTAAAGAAAGCATTCCTGAAATTCATCTGGAACCAGAAAAGACCTAAAATAGCAAAGGAAATTCTGGGTAACAAAGGTAAGGCAGGAGGCATCACAATCCCCGACTTGAAACTGTACTACAAAGCTACTGTGATAAAATCAGCATGCTACTGGAATCAAAACAGACCTGAAGATCAGTGGACTAGATTAGAAGATACAGCCACAACTACAAACACACTCAGCCACCTCATCTTTGACAAAGGGGCCAAACATGTACATTGGAAGAAAGACAGCCTCTTTAACAAATGGTGCTGGAAAAACTGGCTTTTGATATGCCGTAAACTAAAACTAGATCCGTGCCTATCACCATGCACTAAAATAAAGTCAAAATGTATCAAAGATCTGAATATTAAAACAGAGACACTAAACTTACTAGAAGACACAGTAGGTAAAAATCTTGATGACATAGGAGTAGGCAGAGAGTTCATAAACAAAAATCAAACTGCATGGGAAACACTTCCCAGAATCAACAACTGGGATCTCATCTTACTAAAAAGATTTTGCATGTCAAAGGAAATCTCCAACAGAGTGAAAAGAAAACCCACGAACTGGGAAAACATCTTAGCCAATTGTCCATCAGACAAAGGACTTCTATCTAAAATATATAAAGAATTAAAAGAAATCAGGCCCCTAAAATTCAAGGACCCAATCCAAAAATGAGCATCTGAGATGAATACACACTTCTCAGAGAAAGAAATACAAATGGCAAATAAATATATGAAAAAATGTTCAACATCAATGGTCATTCAAGAAATGTAAATTAAAACAACACTGAGATTCCATCTCACTCCAGCAAGAATGGCCAAGATTAAAAAATCAAGCAACAACAAATTCTGGAGGGGCTGTGGGGAAAAAGGAACTCTTCTCCACTGTTGGGAGTGTAGACTGGTGCGACCACTATGGAAGTCAGTGTGGAGATTCCTCAAGAAGCTAGGATTAGAGATCCCATTCAACCCAGCTATCTCTCTTCTGAGCATCTTCCCAGAAGAATTGAAAACATCATACCACAGTGATATCTGTGCACCCATGTTTATAGCAACACAATTTGTAATAGCCAGATCTTGGAAACAAACCAAATGCCCATTTATCAAAGACTTGATAAAAAGATGTGGTATTTTTATACAATGGAGTACTACTCAGCTATTAAGAAAGATTGCATTGAGACTTTTATAAGTAAATGGACATGACTTGAGACCATACTCATAAATGAGATAAATCAAACCCACATGTGTAAATACCGTATTGTCTCCCTAGTGTAAGAAACGGAAAAAGTATATATGATCCAAAATCTATAATAAATACTATGTAAGGGTAAAAAACAGCTCAAAGAGCCAAAGTAATTGGGAAAGGAAAAGGGGGAAAGAGGGAAGGGAAAAGGAAAAGATATAAATCTGTATATATGTATATTTAAGATAACTAAAAGGAACACACTGCTGAATGTATTCGTTATTGATAAAGAACAATTAATACTCATATGATTAGATCAATTTTATGTGTCTATATCTGTTAATGCAAACAACCATTTTAAAGATAACGGTATGCAATATTGCAACCATTTTCAAGTTTCTGTCATCCTGTTTTGTAAACCTGCAATGTTACTGTTGTGCATTTACTCTAGTTGTTTGTTTGTCTCTTTTGCTCTTTGTCTTTCTTATATGTGTCTTTTTTTTCTCTTAAATAAAAAAAAAAGGATGAAAGGATGGCTTGGCATATGCAGATCAGCAAACATAATACATTGCATCAACAAAATAAAGGACAAAAACCACATGATCAACTTAATAGATGTAAAAAAAAAAAAAAGCCATCCCATAAAATTCAACACTTTGGGAAGCTGAAAATCACATGTTCAAGCCCAGCCTGGGAAACAGTAATTTAGCAATACCCTATCTCAAAGAAAAATGCTTGAAAGAGGGAAGGGAGTGCTGGGGATATAGCTCAGTGTGAAAGTCCTGGCTCACATAAAAATTCTATAAGCTAGCCAGGTGTGGTGGCGCACGCCTTTAATGCCAGCACTCGGGAGGCTGAGGTAGGAGGAGCGTTGTACGTTCGAGGCTGGCTTGGGCTACAACGTGAGTGCAAGGCCGGCCTGGACTACATAGCGAGACCCTGTCTCAAAAAAACTAGGGCCCAAAGTTGTGGCTCAGCGGCTTAAGTGCCTGCCTGGCAGGCGCAAGGTTGTGAGTTCAATCCCCGGTAATACAAAAAAAAAAAAATTCTATAAACTGCCAGGCATGGTGGTGCACAACTGTTATTCCAGCACTGGGGAGGCTGAGGCAGGAGAAGGATCACCATATGTTTGAGGCAGCCTGGGCTACATAGTGAAACCCCATCTCAAAAAGACAAAAAACAAAAATTCTATAAGCTAAGAGGTGCAGTTGGATAAGAAGAATGACTTCTAATGTTATAGTACAGTAGGATAAATATGACGGACAAAAGTAATGATATATTTCAAAGAGGCTAGTAAAAACAATGTTGAATATTCCCAAAACAAAAAATGATAAATATTTGGACTAATGAATATGCCAATTGTTCTGACCTAATCATTGCACACTATATACATGTATTGAAATATCACACATAAATATGCACAACTGTGTGTCAATTACAATAAAAGTACATTTTTAAAAGGAAAACAACATTAGTAATACTAAAATTCTATTTTAAAGCCAAAAAGTCATTTTATTTTGCAGATACAGGAACAGGTGAAGTTGTTTATCCCATTCCCCCAGGTCAGTTTGGATTATTTTTATCATACCTCAGTCAAAGGCACATTGTATCAGCAACTGTGAGATGCTGGAATAATTACTATCCACATTCTCCTTGGGGCTGATTTGCCAGAAAACCCTGAGAAGGTTTCTGTGCTTTGCAAGAAGATTTCTCAAATCTCAGCCTACCCCAACCAGAGGAGAGCTCGTGGGATTCCCTACCATTTCTGTCACAGTCCGGCTGGTGTTTACACATAGCCACAAACAAAACCCAACCAGAGGTAATATTTTAAGACTTAGAAGTATGGTACCCTTTATTTCAATACCTGATGGTGGGAGGGGGAGGCAGAGAAAGGGGAGGGAGCGTAAAAACAATTACCATGCATTATGTGGCCAGGAGTTTGGCTCAGTGGCTTAAGCACCTGCTTGGCAGGTGTGAGGTTGTGAGTTCAATCCCCAGTACCAACAAAAAAAAAAAATGCATTATGTACGTGTACCAACTCTCCACTATGAATATAAGTACTGTGTACTGCAATAGTATAAACATATAGTATTAAAAATAGCATTTTTAAAAACCTGATCTATTTCCTTAATATCCTGGGTTATTCTTCATGTCAAAGAATATCCCGCCTTCATTAGTCCAATGGAATGCATTAAGCAAACTTGAGAAATGGTACAAATCATGATTTTTCCCGAAGAGCTCCTCATCAATCTGGCTTTGAGGTCTTAACCATATCTGGCAAATGAAGCTCTTTGCTCACACATCATATAGCGTGGGCACTTGGTAGCAAGGGCAGGTCTTGGCCAGAACCCATAAGGACGGAGGACTGGCTCTGGCTTTTAAACTCTCTTCTAGAAGGATCTTTTCAACATAAATTGCTGGGCTTCACACTTCTGAGTTTTCAATTCAGTGAATTTTAAGTGAAGACTGAGAGTTTGCATTTCTAACAAGGTTGCAGAGTAATATTGATGCTTCTGTTCCAAGAACCACTCTAACAGAGACACCCCAAATTAGGCCAAAAGATAAATGAGTGTTAGTCTTGCATCATCTGTCCAACATTTTGCTTTTCGAATGTCACCTCTTCCCTATCAGTGTGATGCTCCTGATAGCAGGCAGAGACCATCAAAGTCTACAACTCACAGTATATTTCTATACTCCAAGATTTGTGCAACATAAAAAAACTTCAAAAATATGTTTAGGTTTTTGCTAGGAGCTCCTTAGGTTGTAGAATGATTTATTTCCAATTTTACTATAAGGACATAAAACAAAGATTATATTCACTTCTTTTAAAAGTCAAGTTAATTACCATAAACAAAGATTAACAACCAGACTAACAAGCCGAAGAACCATATAACACACATAAGACAATTATACTAAATCAAGGTGTACTTTTAGATATATAGGCTCTGCTGGATTACAGTCACCTCTTTCTCTCTCTCTCTCTCTCTCTCTCTCTCTCTCTCTCTCTCTCTCTCCCTCTCTCTCAGTTACTCTGTCTCCCTTTCTCCTATAAGGACAGAGGACAAAACAGGGCACAATCAAGTCCACATTGCATTTTCTGACAGACAGACTTGTACACATAACAACTAGGATTTGAAATAGTATCATCAAACAAGTTAAAATCCTAAGTACTCATCCAACAATTTTGATTTTCTGTTTACTTGCTTGCTTGTTTATTGACTGATTCTGAATGGGGAAACATATATGGTAAAGATAAGGCCTGAAAATCTACCAGAAAAAAATAAGATGTATGAGGATAGACTATTTACAGAGCATGGAATGCAATCCAGGAACGCAGAGCACTAGACTTGGAAGCAAGAGAACCCCCGTGTACTGCTTATTGGCTAAGGTTCCCTAGAAGGACAGGTGCAATAGGAAACATTATCCAAGAGGACCTTTTAGATAGGCACATTGGATCACTAGTCATGTAACCACAATGAGCATGCGACACACCGGAGAGCCAGAGGATCCAGTACTACTCAACCCAAGAAACTGGAAGCAACACAACAAGAGAGATCAGGATGCAGTCTGAGACTAAAGGCCTGAAAATTCCCTGACGATAGAGTCACAGGTGTGAGTCCATGTTCAAAAGCTGAAGAACTCTGCAGTGTGAGAGATTTTCAAATGCAGGCCAACTTCCTCCTTCTTCCCCTCTCATCTCATCTGGGCTGCAAACCTCCTAGATGGTTCCATGCGTGATCAGGGTGGGCCTTCCCTCTTCAATCTGCTGGCCCACATGCCAATCATCTCTGGAAACACCCCACAAATTACACCCAGAAATGGACTTTACCAATCTGTTAGACAATTCTTAATCCAATCAAGTAGACAATCATGATTACCGATCACACCAAATCTATCAAAGTCCTGTGACTAAACCCGGCATGGTGGCACATGACTACAATCTTAGCACTCAGGAGGAAGCTGAGGGAGGAGGTTTGCCATGAGCTCGGCCAGCCTGGGCTACATAGTGAATTCAAGGCCAACCTGAACTACATAGTGAGACTCTGTCTCAAAAAAAAAAAAAAAAGAAAAAATCTAAGTTCTATTGCTGATTTATTGTGTGGTATGAGGGTAAGTCCCTTGGTGTGTGGTGACAAGCTTGCAGGTCTGTATTTTATATTTACAAACCACAGACATGATACCTCCTGAGATGGTGATTCTCTAGGAAAAGCTTTGTCTTACAGATGAGGAACTGTCTAGGGATGAGCTCTACCTCGGATGAGGGCTAATCCTGCGACAGATCCGGGTTAAATATCAGTAGCCCATGTGATTACACAGAAAGAATCTCAGAGCAGCAGCCCACTGTGGAGAGGGAAGCAGCACCTATGGCTACCAAAACAAAGAACTATTTTGTGAAAAATCACCATGTCTTTGTTAAATTTTTAAGTGATTGAAGTTAGCCAATGATGCATGAAGAGTTCTGCCTGGGATGCTTCCCCCAGATACCCACAGGCCTTCCTCCCACACCTCTTCCAAGTCTTTGCTTAAGTGGCACCTTATCAAGCAGACCAAGCCTAACTGCCCTCTTTTAAATGACAACAAGAATCCCCAGAGCTTGGCTCAGTGGCTTCAGTGCCCGTCTGGCCAGCACAAAGTTATAAGTTTGATCCCCGGTGCCACAAATAAAAAAAAAAAAAAATGACAACATCCTCTCCTATCCCAAAAATACCCCACCAACTTTATGCTGCTCTATATTTACCCCACCACATTTACCACATTCTAACATAGTATACAAATAATGTATAGTGTTCATTTTTGTTTATTATTTACTGTCTTCTATTAAATGCAAGTTTCCTAAAGGCAGGGATTTATGTCTGTTTTTCTCACTAAGCCATCCCACAGACATAGAACAGGGGAAGATACACTTTTCTATAGCTGACCAGACAGCAAATAATTTTGGCTTTATGAGTCTATGGTTTCCCTTACAACTACTCAATTCTATTCTCATAAAACAAAGGCAGCCAGAGATTATACATAGGACTGATGCAGTTCATGTCAAATAAAACTTAATAAACATTGAAATCTTCATATGTTACAGCATATCTTTCTCTTTTTTAACCACTAAAATATGTACATATATTAAACTACTTTTAGTTCATAGGCCATACTCATAGACAACAATCTAGAATATTGTAAAAATTCAATTGGAAGATATCTGAGTGTATTTGAAAGTATATGTTATTTTAATATATTAAACATGACTTATTTAATCATGCATATGTTATTAATATGTTTGTAAAGTACCTTTTCATAGTCAATACTGAAGTGACTCTAACTTAATCCACTTTCTGAATTATGGATTAGTTACAATACTAAGAATGGGATAATGAAGTTGTTAAGTTTCATAGCAATAAAAATGCAGACAATAAACAATTCTGACTCCAAATATCTTACCACATTTTATCTCATTAGTAAAACCAAACATTCAGTGTGATACTTGGATTTAATTTTATCATAGTTCTTAAAAATAATAGAACTAGGAACTAAACTGGTTATAAGCATTTTTTTTACTGTGATTTAAACTGAGAAAAAATGTAGCCAACTGATCTCAACAGTACAAAAAAGGTTACACAGAGCATGGGTGTGTGTGATTGGATCTGGAAAATAATCTCAACACATTTCTCACACGCAGACCCTGTAGTTTAAAGGACTCTTCAGAGGGGAACCGGGCCAAATCAGTCCCTACCCCAGCTTGTTGTTGTTGTTATTGTTGTTGTTTTTGTTGTTGTTGCTGTTGTTGTTGTTGTTGTTAGTAGGGTTCATCCACCACTGAGTGACTTCCCCAGCCTCCCCTCATTTCTTTTCTTTGAGCCGGTGTCTTGCTAAATTGCCTGTGCTGGCTTCCAATTTGCAATCCATCTGCTTCAGCCTCCTGAGTAGTAGGGATTACAGACATGCACCACCGTGCCAAGCCTGGCTACTCCTTATACAATAAGTCAACAACAGAGTTTTGATAGCTGTAGCGCGACAATTATTCATGACCGTCAACTTGACTGTGTTAAGAAATGCCTAGCAGATTAGGAAAGCACATTTCTGGTGTGTCTGCGGGGCGTTTCCTGAGATGACTGACATGTGGGCCAGCAAACTACAGGGGGAAGGCCCACCCTGATGGGGGTGGCACCATCTAGGAGGCTTGCAGCCCAGGTGGAAAGAAAGGGGAAGAAAAAAGAAGGTACCCTGCCTCTGAAACCTCTGTACTGCTTAAGCAGGTGCCGTCACCTACGGACATTAAACTCCACCTTCTTCCGCCTTTCCACGTAGACTCATCCCAGCGACTCTCCAGCGAGTCCCCAGGCCTTCCTTCTGGACTGGTGCTGTACCTTTGATCCCTCCTGTCCTGTGTCTTTTGGGACTGAGCAGCTGGTGGATCCTCTGGTGCACAGACGGCTGTTGTGGCCTATCCTGCTTCTCATCCTATAAGCCTAGCTAATAAATCCCCTTGCATAAGTAAATATATATTATAAAAATTATACTTATATTTATAAATAATTTTTCTCCTCCCCTAGAGAACCCTCACCAACACACAGGGGCTCTCCTGCTTCCAGCCCCAGTGCATTAGATTTCTTGGCTGCTTTCTATACTCTACAATGAGCCTATCCTGTTACATCTTGTATCTTCCAGTAGATTTTCAGACCTATTTGTGCAGGGACCATGTCTTTTTCACTTAGTTTCCCCATTCAGAATCAGGTAGTAAACAAGCAAGCAAGCAAACAAACAAATAAGGAAATGAAAATTGCTCACCCAAGCCAGAAGTAGAAGTCCCACAACCCCAGAGTGACTCACACACAGGAAGCAGGACCTTGGCACATAGGCGTATAGAAAGCACCACATAAACATTTGAATGAGTGAACAAACATATGGGGAGCTCTGAACTAGTTGAGAAGAAAAGCACGCATGTGAGTATGGAGCTTACGGGTTTCATCAACACCAGGTTTCTCTATTCTTATCCTTCCCAGGAGCCCCGGTGATTGAGCATTTATTTATTCCCTTATTTCATACTGTTTATTGAAAGTATCTGTTATGACCCAGGAACTCTACAAGGAGTTTGTCCTATACTGCCATGAAGACACAGCAGGGCTTCATTATAGGTCGCGTGGGCTCTTTCCTGTATAAATCCTGTAAGGCAGAAGGTTACAACTGCAGGAGAGGAGGAGAAAGGCAACCGCGCCGCTCAGAGCCAGCTACTGAGCCTGGAGTAGGGTAAGGAGGACGTCTGCACAGGGAGCAAAGGTGGGGGCAGCAGAGCCACTGTGGGAGGAAGAGGGACAGAAGAAAGAGCCTGGCGGGGGGTGGGGGTGGGGGTCGGGCGCAAGAAGGAGGGAATGACAGCAGCACAACTTGGAGTGTCAGAGACTGAGCAGGGTGAATCAAAGGAAATTTGATCAAAGCTTCTCACGTCAGAAAAAGGAATAACAAACTTAAAAAGAGAAAATTAAGCTGTGCATAGTGGCCCATGTCTGTAATCCCAGCACTTGGGAGGGTGAGGCAGGAGGATCATTTCGAGTTCGAGACCAGCCTGGGCTACAAAGTGAGTTCAAGGCCAGACTGAACTGTATGAGACCCTGTCTCTAAAAGCCAAAAATAAAAAAGAAAGACAGAAAGAAAAAGCAAAAAGAAAGAAAATTAAAACAACTTTGCCTTATTGGATTGACTTTATCTGTATCAATGTGAATGCAAGTTTTAGGTATATATAATTACATTAAGATGTAGACATAAAGATGTGTGTGTGAGTGTGTGTGTGTGTGTTTCTTCTGAGAGGCCCCAGTGATAAACATCTGGCATCTGTATATAGATCTCTGCCATGGTCTGAATATTTGTGTGCCTTCCAAACACATATGTTGACATACTGTCCCCCAAAGTAATGGTGTTAGTGGGGCCCAGCATTAGATGATTAGGTCAGGAGGGTAGAGCCCTCATGAATGGAATTAGTTCCCTCATGAAAGAAGCCCGGAGAGCTGACTTGCCCCTTCTGCCTCTTGAGGGCACTCAGGGAGTCTGCAGTCCGCAGCTCAGAGGAGGGCCCTGGTCTAAAGGTAACTAAGCCGGTGCCCAGGTGTTGGACATACCAGTCTGGACATAGCAGAAATATAAGAAATAAATTTCTGTTAATTATAATCACTTGTTCTATGGATTTGTCACAGCAGCCCAAACTTACTAATAAAATTTCTAAATACCACCCTTCACTAAAAGGAAGCAGGGCTCTCCAAAGAAATGGCAGAAAAGTTACAAACTGAACATATAATATCTTACTCTAAAAGAAAGGAAGAGCACAAAGAATGATATGGACCCTGGTCAAATCAGGGGCAATATGATGAAAATAGATTAAAACCCAGTAAACAAAATAGGAATCCATAAGGCCTTATTAATATGAACAAGGGATGAATTAATCAATTAATTGATTAACAAGGAAGTTATTTCTTACAGCAGAATACCAACTAATAAATACAAATTGAATGATTACATTCTAAAAATCTCTGGCAGCCATCATAATGATACTGATTCAGATGAGAATCATCAATGAATACTAAAGCTAATAGGCAATCATTTGGTACAGAGCAGGATATGAAAAGAGCCACAATAGACTTTTTCGCGGCCTCAAAATCCAGATTCTGAGCATAGAGTACTGAGAGCCGCCCTAGCTGGGTACACAGGCTGGCTTTAGGATTTCTACTGAACGCAGGCTGCGTGGGAAGCACCGTGAGGCCCTCCAGCCACGCTGTGAAGGCAGTGATGTTCCAGGATGTGGCTGTGAACCTCACCACAGAGGAGTGGCTTTGTTGGATCCCTCTCAGAAGGACCTCTACAGAGATGTGATGT
>RJWM01045801.1:0-12629 GCA_004363535.1 Dasyprocta punctata
AAAGTAAAAATTAACATTCTCAAGAAATATTCAATGATAGTTTTGTTAAGAAAAATAGCTGTATTTTAAAAATTAGGTCCAAATCTACGATCACATACGACAGTTTGTAATTCTTGCCAGCACATAAGATGCAATCTAATATGCAAAGACACACACAGACACTTGTATGAGAAGCAAAATTAATTTTGATATGTTTAAATAAGATGGCACTTCAATCAAAACTTATATTTCAAAGCAATTCTATGTGATGCTTTTGATTCACAATTTTAGAGACGATAACACTGAGAATGTGGGTAGCAAAGTATTAGAACTGGCAGCACATAACTCCAATTTAGGAAAGAAATTAGATTTCCCAGCAAAATAGATTAGGAAAGGAAGTAGAGACAAAGTGCAGTACAACACAGAGACAATTCAGGCAAACATTTGAAGACTGGCAGGAATGCATTGCATTTCTGCTTAATGAAGTGGATGATTTAGAGACTAAGTCTTCAGATTTTAAATGGAAAGAGGGAGGAGAGAACTGTAAAATTGTTACTGGGCAACCTACTTTGAGATTTAAAGCATGCATGTTCACCATCACACACTACCCTTGCATTTCTGTAGTGCTGGAACTCTAAAATATTTAATTGTCCAAAAATTCAAAGTATTTTCTTTTAAAATATAAAAAAAAAAACTTATCAGAGAGCTAACCCTTTACTAAATATAAAAACATCATAGCATTAGTAATTTAAATTGACTAATAAATTGCAAAGTCTAACTCACTGTCTCATTTTTATCAGATAATACCCATTGAGTTCTTATTAGTTGTCAAGTCTTCTACTAGACAGTAAAGATAACTTCCATGGGCTTGATACTTCTACTGGAAGAAAGTAATATGGAATAAAGAAACGAAACACTATCTTAATTTAAAAGAGTGCTGAGTATTAGGGATGGGGCTAATAATGTCCAGGTTGGGGAAAGATATTGAAAAATAAATGGGTGTTAGGGAGGAACTCAAAGACGAAAACTGAAGGAACAGGAAGATGAAACTGCAAGACTAATGAGTACCTGAGGAAATCATTTTTAGCTAGAACATACCTAGGATAAATGTCTAGAAGCCACAGGACCTGAACTGTTCTAGAAACAAGGTATGGTTGGAGAGAAGAGAGTAAGTCATAAATCAGTATATCAAGATCAAAAGAAAAATAATTATGTCAATGGACCATTGGGAATCTTTGCCTTTCACCAGGAACTGGTGGAGAAAGGATCCCATTATGAGTGTGTGTAAGTGTATGTATGCATGTGTACGTGTGTGAGAGTGAAACAGAGACAAAGAGCTAGTGTGTGCATGTGTATGTATGTGTTATATAAATATAGGGGTATCATATATATATGAGAAAATATTTAGATTATAATTAAAATTATATTCATTTTATTGTTAATTTTTAAAATGTAAAATCTTTCCCCATTAAGCTTTAAGTAAAAATCTGAGATAATTTACAATACATAGTTTATTTTTTATTTTTAAATAAAAATTACAACTGTAAATGAATAGACAAGAGATATGATCTTTGCTTATATGATCTTTGCTTCAAATGATTTAAATAAAGCACACTAAAAGACTGTCAGTCTAGAAAAATGTGATGCAAAGGCAATGTCAGGTTTTAAAACCAGAAGAACAAGGACCAGGCTCCTGTTCATGTCAGGCTGTCTCCCCCAAACTTCCCCCTCAACTGTCCCGTGGATAAATTAAAACACTTAGTAATTGTACTTTTCAATATTAATTACTTACCTATTGTTGCATATTACAACCAAAAGCTTGTTTAATTCAAATAAATGTGATAGACAAATAAATAAAAAAAATTGAGCTGGGCATGGTGGTGCATGCCTGTAATCCCAGCACTCAGGAGGCTGAAGCTGGGGGGTTGTTGCAAGTTCAAGCCAAGGCTATAAAGTGAGCAAATGGCCAATTTGAACTGCGTGATGAAACCCTGTCTCAAAAAGACCAAAAGAAAAAAAAATACTTCAGTGAAGTTGCTGAAATAGCTAACTTGTATCATATCAAATGTATAAAAGATATAACAGATATATTAAAATAAAAAACATAACCATGATGAAATTCATATATAGAAAATTAGCAGATAAGATGTATTGGAGAAAATCAATGAATGGGAACCAGTTAGAAGCTGATTAAGAGTAATAAGGATCTAATACTGTCTAAAAGATAGTATTTAGGAAATTGTGTATTCTAGATTGTAAGTACAGAAGGTGACAGATAGATTAAGCAGGGAAGGGAGTCTATTAGGAGGTATTAGATAGCTCAAAGAACTGTTGACAAAGCTAGGTATCTATTGACAGGTTTGTAATTGAGCTTCAAGAAAAAATAGTAAAACCTAGATACCAAACTGGCTTTGTAGAGAAAACATTTCTTTTCTATGGCGTTTGCTGATGGTAGACAATGTGTAGCAAGTATTAACGCCAGCAATTTAAGATGAATGGCACCACTACCTGATTGCCAGGATCCCTGCCTCATAGTTATTATTGTGGTCAATTATTGGTTATATGAGTGAATGTATGAATATTCTCTTTTCCTGTAGGACTTCTGCTGTAAGTGCTACTTATGCTAAGGTTCTAGGTGGAGTCTTCTGACTCAGTTTGCTTTATTTTTTTAATCAAACTCTCAAACAAATGTATTATAGACTAGGTACTGGACAAAAAGATCATGGAAGATGGATTTTTAAAAAAATTTTTATATGGTGGGGGTAGGATTTAGAAGAGAAAAATTTCATCAGTCACAGCAGATGTGGAAAAAAAAAAAAAGAAAGAAAGAGTCTAGAAAATAATGATGAACTGTAAGCCCACTCCGGAGACCCAAGGGAGATTTTTGAAGGTGAGGTAGATTCCAGAGTTAAAGAATGCATGTGTGCAAGACATCAACAACAGCGGCAGGCAGCATGTAGCAGAGCAGAGAGCATGAGCAACAGAGCCGCCCATGCATCTTTACCTCATGTTTACATTCTTGCATAGTACTGTAACCAGTGCATGGGTGTTTACCTGTGCTAAGTCATGGTTACCTATCTGTATGCCACTGTGTGACTGCACTAGACAAGCAAGGTCACAATCTCAGGTGTCCTTAGATGCCCCTGAGCTTTGAAATAGTCTGAGTGGTTCCCCACAATGGGTTGTACTACAAAGAGAGATTTTAGAATTTCAATTTTTTTATTGATTGGAAGTGGTTACTAATATGTAACAAAGAGAAGAATGAGGAGAAGGAAGAGAATGAGTGATCAGAAACAATTTTAGTTTTTAAATATTTTAATGAATGAATGAATTTATTTACTTATTTTTGTGGTACCAGGGAATGAACTCACAACCTTGCGCCTGCCAGGCAGTCGCTTAAGCCACTCAGCAAAACTTCTGGCCGTATTTTTTTTCAAGGCAGGGTCGCACTGTATAGATCAGGCTGACCTTGCTCACATTGTAGCCCAAACCGGCCTGGAACTCACAATGCTCCTCCTATCTCAGCCTTCTGAGTGCTGGGATTAAAGGCGTGCGCCACCACGCCTGGCCAGAAACAATTGTTTGCTACAATTTAAGCTATATTTTATACTTTATAAACTATTTAATAACACAAATTATTATTAGAAATAATACACGATCATAAAGCATTCAAATTAACATTTTAAAAATTATCAATATATGTTTGCAACATATGACAAATTTATTCATTGTGGGGTGTTAAGGCTTGTATCTAGATATACCTCCAGAGCCTCTTGTGGTCATAGTGAGGGCTTGTTGGAGTTGGCTGTATCTAGGGTGTGTGGTACTGGAATCAAGAATGTGATGCTGGAATCAACTCATGTTGGGATGCTAGGATTAAGGCTGCTTCATCTTGAGTGTCAATGCTACCTGCCCTAAGACATAAGAGTGGGTACCCTGGAGAGAAAGAAGGTCCTGTTTGTTGCTTGTAGCTTCTTGCTTTCTACTTGCTGCCTTCTGCAAGCCATAGACTGTTTCTTCTCTGGGATGCCTTAGAACCCTGCCTTAGAATCAGCTGACTACGAACTGAAACCTCTACAAACTACAAGCCAAATAGATGTTTCCTCCTTCTACTTCAAGTGTTGGGGTTCTTTTGTCTCAGCAATGATAAAAGTAACTACAACATGGGATATTGTTATATACATATTAATTCTTGATCCTATCCACCTACCCCTTTTTCCCCCTCCCTCCTATGTCTACTTATCCCCAATTTCCTTCCCATCCCCACAAAGTCAATATCCTTGTGTTGAATTTTATATTTCTGAAAATATAAAATCTCTGCTAGTATAAAAGTATATATGAGAGTTGTTGACTTTAATAAATCATTACAAGCATTTGAAAAACTTTCAGGTTAGATTATTAGATCTGGGGATCATAATATGAATCACTCACTGAGTTGATAGCTTTATGAGTAGCCAAAGTAGGGATACACAAAGTAGTGAAGACTCCTCTGTGGTTCTTTGTTATTTAGGACCTAAAGGTCATGTGGTCAGTTATTGGCTGTATGAGTGATTGTATGAATGTTCTCCTCTCCTATAGACAACATTTGAAGAAGGAAGAGAATTAATCCTTCATTAAAAACATATTTATGGTAGATTCACTATAAACCAAGAATTGTACAAGGGCATATAAGAGACAGAGAAAAGTAAAGCAAATCCTATGTCCCATGAGTGCTGATAATGGAATAAATATTATGGTAAGATTATTATTGATAGTATGAAAGCAAATTAAGTGTTGAATATAAAACAGATGGTAAGAAGAGGACCTCTGGAAAAAGGAACAACTGAAAAATGATGTAGAAGAAAGACACAGACAAATGAATAATTTAAGAGGAATCATTGACTCAAGATTTGCAGCTACTAATGATTTCGTTCTAACTAACACTACCAATTTTGACTATGGTATCTTTTTTTGGAAAAAAATGGGGGAAATGGTAAAAACTTCTTAAGTTTTTTTAACTCCAAGGTAATTACAAGTCCAGTTTTGTTTCTATTGCCCAGTATTGAAGTAAATAAAACAATAAAAATTATAAAATGTTAAATATAGCTATAAATTCATATATGAGAATTTACTATATTGCACGTAAGTTAAATTTAAAGTTAATGCTGTGATCACATAGTGTTTATCACACCCAGAAATGTCTAACATGACAAAGAAATAAGAAAACACTTCATATAATGACTTTCAAACATATCCATTTACCAAAATGACACACTCCATATTTAGCTATTATTTCAATAATTTTAAAAAAAATTTATTAATCTCTTTAGATACAAAGTAGATAAGTAAAGCAACAAAAATAGCTTCAACTTTCTGAATTTATATATGTTGTCTCTTCAAGTTCAAAAGTTATACTTTTAAAGTAATTCTTGTTTTTTACTCGAGTTCAAAGTTATAAATGAAGGAAAACCTAAGTAATATCACTTATTTTTAGATGATTGTTTAAAAATCATTGAATCTAGAAGTCATACAGCTGAAGGCACCCGACAGGTTAAAATTTTTCTCCAGCAAACCCTGTCTTCTGCACTCTTTCTCTGTTTTGTATCTTAATCTGCAAATTTAGCTATCGCTGGAAAGGGAAATTTCCAGTTTTTTCATAGTTACAGAACCCAGGACAATTTATGACTTTTAGATAACAGCATGTGTGTCAGAAAAACAGACTATCACAAAATTTATGATTACTCCAGTACCTTCCCAGCTGTCCCTCAAATGTACCTTCCCTAAATCCCTATGTAAGCCTGGCACCTGCAAACCCTAAACAAGATAAGATTTTGTTTGTTTGTTTTGGTTCATTTTGTTCTTTTATTTTGTTTTAGGACTAGAGATTCATCTTCCGAAGTGCCAGCTTGCTGCCAATAAAATTCCTTTTTCTCTGGCATTCTGTCCTGGATCTATTGACTTCTTTGGGTGACAGAGGAACCGGGATTTTTATAGTTACAAAGTGTTCAGAAATTGCATTGAGACATTTCTTCAGTCTTTCTTCTCTATGTCCCACTAAATATTTTGTATGTTTAAAGTTCTATACTAATCTTTTTCTTTCATAATCCCAGGCCTTCCTTTATGACTAGATCTTACCATTAATTGTGGTAATAATGAGTCTGTTGTCCCAGACCCGTATCCACCTTCAAAGTACTTTAAGGATTTTTGCAAAGCAAAGTCTGTGGTGCTCACCCCAAGTTATCTGAAATGTACATATTTGTGTAATGTATGTACTTTAGTTGACCCAGATCCATGCTTTAGATTGCAAATAAGTGGATTAAAAAACTGGCACTACATCAGGTGAACTATTTCCAACCATAAAACTACTGAAGACTTGAAAAACAATTGAGCTTTCAAAACTTGAAAATTCTCTATAGCAATTTTACAAAAAGAAAAACATGCCACAGATACTTCTGTAATGACTTGAAGATGTCCTAATGATGAGGATTGTGACCATTTGGGGGTTAGACACTGAAGGCAGAACATGATGAAAAGTCACATGACTTAGAGTTGACATCTTTTTCTCTCTCTCTCTTTTTTTTTTTTTGATCAGGAATCGAACTCATGACTTCATGTTTGCCAGGCAGGTGCCATGCTGCTGAGTTGCATCCTCAGTGACATCCTAAACCATTTTGCAAAGCTCATGCATCTTAAAATTTATTTACTTATTTATTCTTTTTTTTTTTTTTTTTTTTTTTTTTTTTTTTTTTTTTTTTTTTTTTTTTTTTTTTTTTTTTTTTTTTTTTTTTTGGAGTATGAGGGATTGAACTCAACCTCACGCCCGCCAGGCAGGCTAAAAGCTTACACCACTGAGCTAAACATCTGGCCCCACATCTTAAAATTTAAAAGAAAAATTTCTAACTATTAGAAAACAAGTATATCAGTTGTTTTTTCACTAAAAATTATATAATCAAATGCCAAATTCTTTGTAAACTTTACATGTGTAAGCAGCTCTGTGAAACAATTGTGTCTTATTTAAATGTCCTGTTTAAGAAAAACAAATAAGAAAAAAATTAAAAACATGCAAAATAAATTTAGACATCTTGAAATGCATTACACTAGACATAAACAGGAGTAAAATGCTCAAAAAAATCAAGAAAAAAATTCTACCTTTTTAACTATAAGTGAAGCCTAATTTATTAGACTATTTCTAATCCTTCTTGGTATTTAACATTTAAAATTTTCAATACTTACTTCAAAATCAGTGTAGTGCTAAAAGGATAACCCTGGTGCTACCTTCACAGGGTTGATTGAATTTTACTGTCGACTCACTAAATTATCTCAAAAATAAAGTGCTTTTTCTTCCCTATAGCTGGCTTACTTCATTCATATAAAATAGTATACTTCAGGAGAATTGCATTGAGTCACCCTGAAAATGTGAATGATAGCTGCAAGGTGAAATTCGGCAATTAATATAAGTAATCATTGAAAAAATGGAGGTTTCCTGAACTGCGATAAACCTATTTTCTGTTAGTTGTCTTTCATCTCTTCCTCAAAATACCAATTTAAATGAGTATATCAATTCAACTTTAACATATAATTTAAAGTAATCATTCACTCAAAAGTTAATGTATGTGAATTCTCTCCCAGAGTAGGAGAAAAGTTAGTTAATTATCAAGTAATTTGCTACAATTTCTCAATTTCTTCCTGAGTTTTTCTATAGAAAATGAACAATATTCCCAAATGTGCCTGTTACTCTTTAGATATTAGAATGTTAACAACTGGACTGAATGATTTAAGAAGTGGATGGGGTAGAAAGCTATACATTGCACCCCGGGCAAGGGGGTGGTGGTGGTGGTTATTTTTTCAATAGGAAATGTTAAACTGGTGATCTTTCCAGGAATAATGGGATAGTACATTAAAAATAAAAAAGTCACATCCTGATAAGAAGACATTTCTGAGCTGGTTACGCTTTTTAGTCTGCAAAATTTTACTTAGCCCGTACTCTGTTTTCCAGATTATCACACTGCTGAGTTAGGTTTCCTTGCTCACACCTTCTTTGTACATCTATATGTGTGCTCCTTTGTGGAAACCTTGATTTTAGAAAAGTTTTCTGCAGCCACAGAGAATTTTGGAGAGTGAACATCTTTCTATCATGAACAAGTCATAGATTATTATTTAGGTCATTTTCTGCTTTTAAAATAAAAATAAGGAATTAAAAATAAATTTTATTCAAAACTGACATTTTATATTGTTCATTTGAAAACAGATGGCTCATATCTTATTCAACTTGACACCTGCTTTGCTGACTAGGTAAATGGCAGTCTTTCTTCTCTTAGTCCCACAGTGTTTCACTTCATTATATGATGCTGATGACAAGCTTTTCACGTAGATTGCAGTTACCAGGCTTGAGCGTAGCCTGCCAGAAGTGATTAATACCAATCAAACAGAGTTTGTTCAGTTGGAAAGACTGGCAGAAAACATTTATCATCTTCTCAAGGAATTAAGAGTTCCAGATTAGCTCTGTGCTTGAGATAAACAGGATATAAATGCATTTGCTCTAATGTTCACTTCGTTATCATCACTATTGAGCATACATTCCCAAGCAAAGAAAATGAGTGTGCCTAACCTTTCCAACAGCCTTCCTGCTGAAATAACAAACATCTAAACTATTTCTGTAATAATGGAAGCCAGGAAGTTCAACTCTTAAAATTAGGAAGCAACCACAACACACCTTCCTGAAATTCTTTCTGGCATCTTTCCTTAGATGATGAAATAGAAAAAGGAGGGATTTATATACTACCAATTTCACATGTTGAGGCATTAATTTCTGTTTCCCTAATGTTACATTTTACTGTAAAATGACTTCACTTTATTATTTTTTGGTCTCATTGAAGGGAAGATACTAGAAGAGGTCTCATCTGTATTCTCATTAATGTGTCACAGGGAGGAAAGTTTGAGAAAGACCTAAGACAGCAAAATGACAATAGTGAAAAAATGTAAGTATGTAACATTTACTGATCTCTTTCTTTTTAAGTAGATCTTTAAAGTATACTTTTCATATGATAAAATCCATTCACTTGAAGTATATAGTTCAGGTTTTTTTAGAATAGCCAGAACTGTACAACTATCACCACAAACTTAATTTAGAAAGCTTTTATCACCAAAAAGATGGAACCTGTACCCATTTCAATCATTCACCATTTCCTGTCCTACTCCCCTCCTACCTACAACTTTAAATACTATCTTAAAATTTCTGACTTTGTAGTTCTGCCTATTATGAACCTTTTGTGTGAATATAATTATGGTCAGTATTAGTACATACAGTGGTGTCTCAGTTCGTGAACTTGATTTGTTCCAGGATTCTTGGGAAGACAGCTGCAGCCTTATTCCTCACCCAAAATTTTGCAAAACACTTCTGTTTGTGATCTGAATTGTTTGCAAACAGAAGTGTTTATGAGCAAAGATATTATGGTACCTTGCTACTGATTTCTTTCACTTAATTTAATGGCTTCAAGGCTCCTCCATATTGTAGCATGTATTGGCGCTTCTTTCCAACATGCGTTAATGTCTTGAATTTGCCTTCTCTGTCTCCCATAGCTTTTCCACAGCCACTGAATTTTTCCAACCTATATCTTCTCCACCTCTAGCTCCATTTTTTTTGAAAACTGTACCTCACCTTTCCTCATGTATGTATTCCAAACCTAATCCTGGTTACTTGTATCCTGTCACGTAGAAGCCTAGGAATAATGTGGTGTAACTCCTCCTCGAATAGTTTTTTAATCCATTGTTTGGACATAAACTCTGTCAGACTTGTCTCAAAAATATATTGTAGTAAAAACTAAGCAGTTATATGTGTATTTCTGGTATAATAATTCTTAACCTTCATAAAACAACCTGGTGACTTCTCACTAGGGAAAAAACAAGATAAAAACAAAACACAAAAGCAGAGCATCTAACCATTAATTCATTGCTTTTCCTTTTCTTCACTTAGTAAGCATTTACCTTGCAGGGCTAGGGCCTCAAGGAGCTCACTGACTAATGGGCTGGAAGGAACACAAAATCAATCCTCACAATACTTTATATCACAACAAATGTGTGTAGGCCTACAGAGAGTATTCGGAAGGACACTTGATCCGACTGCTAGAGAACAAGAGTTAAGGAGTTTCGGCAAGATAAATAGAACAGCCAGAGCAAACGCCCAGAGATATGAATGAATTATGTAAATGTAGAGAAAGGAAAGGGGGTCCACTTGCTCAGTGACCACGGATGGTAAAAGGGGAACCAAGAGAAGGACTCAGATAGAGGAATGTCTGTTTAGTCAAGGTAAACATTTTGAATATTAATCCAAGTTTCTGAAACCATTATGAATTCTCAGAAATACTAGGCAGTTATACAACTAGATTTGCAAAACACAAGCTTAGTCCTCCAAAGTGGTCACTGTTAAGTGATACTGATGTCTTGATTTGTACTTTAAAAGACATAGTGATTGCAGCTTGGGGGATACCTTCTTTCTGTTACAGAGGGTATGAGCATGTACAGAAATGTACTCCAGGGGCAAACCTGGCAGTTGATAAAGCATGTAATCAAAATCATATTTTGTTTTTGATAATACTAAAATGTGACTGCTCCTAAAAGTTAACTTTATTTTAAAAATCTGCTATGACATAATAAATAAACCTTTAGAAAATCAAAGTATAGCCCAAAAGTAATTAGAAAGACCCTCTACGACCTCATACTTCACCCTAGACATACAAGATAATTTTAAAATCCAGTTTATATCCTTTCGATGAACTTGTGGAAAAAACCATAAGAAGTTTCCTAATGAGATTTTAGAAGAAAGTCCCAGGCAGAAATCTGAAGGGGAAAGGTCAGAGTTAGTACTTCAAATACTTTCTGAAGAGATGTGGTGCCTGAAACTATTTACTCAAGTTGGAAGCTTTATTAACTGCGTTCTTTTCTTCTGAAAGTTAGACTACAACTGTAAGTCATTTGGATAGGCTACAATCTCCACATTAATTTAGGCTTTCATCCTCCTACACTGATGTGAATTTCTTAACAGTTTAAAAGACATCAAGTACCTCACCCAACCTATTCGCCAGCTCTAAATGGGATTTGACATTACAAGGTCAGCCTTGCTTTTCCTCATAGATGACTAACAAATGTACAGAGACATAAGTTCACTGATCTTACATGGATCACTGGGCAACAGACCAGTGGTTTTTGATGGTAACATTTAGATTTCAGTTATTAAATGAAAGCAAGAACTCAGAGTGTGACAAATTGCTTGGCACCTATGTAATGATCCAGAGAGATATCTAGAAGGATCACCAACATATCTTCAGATTTCAAGAGGGAATCTTGACTAATAATAATAATAATCAACTTGCTTTATGTAGTGGAAGTTAAAAGTGGGAATAAACCAAAGCATGATGTATTGTCTTAATATAGTGTTGGTTTACAGAGAGCTCTTTTCTGAAATCATAATTCACTTCATTTTTTTCTCAACATTTCCACAAAGGTAAGATTCATAGTATAAAAGTAAATATTAGTAAAACTTTAGTTGGCTTTGTTAGGTACTAACCTTTTAATTAAATTTCAATAACTTGAAAGCTTGGAAAACAGATTAGTAGAGGAACTAAACAGGTGAGGGGAAAAATCTATATGAGTCTTCAGTGAAAAGCTGAACCATGGTTAATTAGCTAAGTCTTCATTGTCAAATATACAAATGAAGAAGCCCACAAGTGTGCCCAAATGCAGGAAAGCTTTGATTTAGGATGTGTGTTTAGGAGTGGGTTGTCAGAGAAAAGAATTTGTAGTGGCATTTCTTTGTCACAAAACACAGTTTCCGTTTTTGCTTCCTAGTTCAGAGCAACTAGCAATTGACTGGTTTAGACAGGTGCCTACTCTTATTAAGCTCCCATCATGGTCATTCAACTCCCTTTCTTCACTTAGAATATAAGTTTTACATGTTTAAAAATAGAAACCTCACCTCTCCTTCACCCCTCACTTCCACTTTATTGCTCTAGTCTCATTGCTGCAGTTGGAAAAATATGTTTTCTATAGCTTTGGTCATAAAACTAAAAGCATTTTCTCCACTGAAACCTTAAATTCTCATAGAATCAAAGTTACGATGCTTGTTGGGTAGAGGTTTAAAAAGTATGAATGGTGTTTGCCTCAAAGTACAATTCATATGTCAATTTAATACAAATCTAGTATATGCCAGCTCCTAGGGCTAAACAAAACAAGGAATAAAACAATCTTTCAGAAGTGTTCTTTAAAGTAGAGAATAAAAACAACTAAATAAGTATGAGATAGTTAGTGGATACTGAGGATTGCTGACTCAACATCCATTCATCCCTTCTTCTTCTAAATAAAACCTCAGTTATCCAAGATTTGTCCATGAAAACAGGGCCTCATTCATCTAAACCAGAAAATTTCCACTAGAGCTAGATTTGCAATCCAAGGGACTTCCGTGAAGAAGTAGAGATATTATTTGATCGTGTAACTTGGATGATAAAACTCAAGGATGCTGCTAATACTCTACAAATGTACAGAAAATGGAGTTATCTGTTACAAAATATGTATATCTTCTATTAAGAAATCTGGTATAAATTGAGGTTGTAACATTTCCCAGTCATGAGACTATAGTATTCTTTGGGCAATGTCATTGCCTCCATTAGTATTTTTTT
>RJWM01045802.1:0-12585 GCA_004363535.1 Dasyprocta punctata
TTGATTATATTAGACCTGATATTATGGGTAGTTATTTCAATGATAACAAGAGTTACTCTAAGGGGAAAGGAAGAAAGGAAGGGAAAAAGAAAAAGACATAAATTTATAAATATGCATAAATAAGACAGCTAAAAAAAACTGTATTGCTGGGTACATTAGCTATTGAAAAAGAAAATTAATATTCCTGAATTGATAAACCCTGCGTGTCTATGTCTGTCAATATGATCAACCCCTATGAAGGTAACAGTATGTAATATTGTAACTACTGTCAAACTTCAACCACCTCAGAGTGTGAACCTACAGTGTAATTGTATCAGATCTGTCTTTGTTGTTGTTTGTCTTTCATGCTTTTTGTTTCTATCTTCTGTGTCTATTTTCTTTTAAATAAAATTTAAAAAAATAATAATAAAAAAAAAAAAAAGGAGACCTGAAGAGTAAGAGAGGCAGCATGGGTTCTCCTAAGTGTTGCTGTTATTTGGAGCCATTGGTTCTCCTGGAGGAGCTTGTCATGGCTGGCATCAGAGTAGCTCGGGACCTTGTTGTCGCTGAGGAAGGCCGTGGTACTTTTCGGGGGGACCCTGGTCCTTATTTTGAGTACTGTTTCTTGGCTCCAGTGTAGAACCCTCAACCTTCTGACACAGATCCTTCACCCTGCTGGCATAGACTTTCTAGCTTCCACTGCTGACCTTTGGGCCTTCCCAGTGCAGATCCGAGAAATAGACTTGCATAGGTCATTATTGTGAGCTCTAGGTTTTCAGTTGAACCCATGCTGATTATTGCCATGGAATCCAGGCACTTGGCTGGATTTTCTAAGTCTTTAGTGTTGTGAACAGATTTCCTGCACCTTTTTGGCATTTGACTCCTTGGGTGACCATTATAAATAATACTATAAATTGTGTGTCCTGTATGTAATTGTTCTTGCAACAGCTGACTACAACACTGGGCTATGGAGAATGAAGGGAAATGAAGTGTTGGGACAGCACCTTTGGATTTTTGAAAGGCTATAGGAGTATTACAAGAGAGGACCCCTTCAAAATCCCTATTTTTGAGGACTGTGCAATGAGAAAAGGCTAGGGCCTAATCTTGAGTGGTCAAGAAGAAAGATCGTAAAGCAGCTAAAGATGTCAGACAAATCAGAGGCAGGCAGCATTCAGGAGCTGATCTGATCAGGAGTAACTGGGAAACTGACCTTGTGAGGTATGTTTTGCTGACATTATTTTGAAGTCTGAACTAGTTCTATTGCTTTCAAAGGCACATGGAAAAAGCTCTTGTGGAATGTTTATGAGTCACTACTCTCACAGTTACAAACCATTTCCTTTCCTCGGCTCAGAGGTTCCTACTAACTTTTCCCTGCTTTCCTTTAATTTCAAAGACATGCACTGGCTCTCTCCTAATGCCTCTACCTTTATCCAACTGCCTACTCCCCTTGCTTCTTTACAATCAAAGTCTCCCTCTAATGACAGAGCTACTGCAGCTTTTCTCTATCCTCTCGTGATAAACCAGCAGCTGTTAGGGTGGTGACTTCCTCTTAGGGCAGGGGACTGTGCAGAGGGAGAACTGACCAGCTCCCAGCCAGACATAGCTGCCCATGGTTTTGGCTCTCTGAATTCAGCTGAACCATCACCTTATTGCTCTGTTTAAGGCTAGACACTGCCAGATGCCTGTGGCAGGTGAATCTCTGTTCAGTGAGGGACTTCCGGATTAGACAGCATGGCTCTTTTCAGTTTATTGCATGGAGTTAACACTAGTCCAAGTGAAAGTGATATAGCGGAATGATCTCAGACCTCCAAATGATATAGGGGAATGAAACTCCCAACCTACTATATGTCCGGCGCGAGTTCGTGTTCTCTAAAATCAACGAATGAATTTTAGGAAAAACGGAGAGTAAGAGCAGAATATATTTATTGAGAGAAAGAAAGCTTCTATCTGAGGGACAAAAGGGGGCCCGAGTAGGTTGCAAAAGACTCTGTCATTTCTAGGGACTTTTATAGAGTAAAACCATGAGGTTAGATGGGTCCAAGGCAGGGAAAAATGGGAACTTGCTAAGTGGACATAAGGTGGGACATAACTATGGTTAACCAATAAGATTAATTGCTCAGGTAAAATTGATTAAATCAAGGACAAATGGGAAAGCGAGTCACGTAGTAAGCAGGGATCCTTAACAGTAGTGACTCTTCCAGTAGAAGGGTGGGATGCTGACTCCTGACTTCCTCAGGGTGACATATTAGAATATCAACCCTTAGGATACGGGTGCATTTGTTCTGCCTTTTGCCTTCATATCTGGCCCACAGCAAGAGGTGTGTGTCTCTTCCAAGGTCACAAGACATCTGGTCCTCTGTGCCGGTTCCTTGGAGAGCCTAGCCCTGTCTGACTGCCTGTAATATTTCTATGTAACTCAGTTGCCTGTAACAAAAGTGACCACAAATAAAAATTTATAACCATTATATAACTGTGAGGTTTTTAATTTTGTGACAAAGGACAGAAGGGACATTGTACTCATTGCAAGGAAATCCTCACTTAAGCCTCAGTGAGTGTCAAGCATCTAAAGCCCACGAACATTGGACTGGTGTTCCTGAGCCAGTGCAGTCTCTACCAGGAACTGATTTGTATTCTTGCACTGGCCAACCTGGTGCTGGACTACTTCTCTATATCCTGGATGCTTGATTACAGTACTATTGCAGGCATATTTCTTCTTAAACACTTTCACCAGTTTCTTTTCATAGCAATCATTGGTAATTCCTTTGCCACTTCTTTATTGGGTTCTTATATGGATCTAATCCTCAGTGCCAGTGGGAAACAGCTCATCACTCTTACTTGCAACAGCAAAGAGGTCAGAAGAGTGAATGTTTTGCATAGCTGACAAACGTTATGGATTCCTTTTGAATATCTCCACAGGACCATTTTTTATTGTCTTCCTTTACTATCTGCATCCAAGTTTATCAACCATTTCCAGACTGTGGACCAGACCATCTTTGAAGGGAAAGATGTAATTTCTACTCACTTAGGAGTGCTTTAGGCAAAGTATCACAAGTTCTTACCCCCCAAATAGAACTAACCTAATGCTGTTCCCGTATTAAACATGTTCTTTAAGACCATGGGGAACATAGACTTCTAAACTGTTAAGCTGCATATTTTGAGTCTGTAATGTCAGATGTGTAAAATAGTAGGTTGAACTCACATAATCAAAAGTCAAGTTATATACCCCATTGTCTCTGCATGGGAAAGCTACAAATTCAGTGTCAAAATTTGTAATAATCAGACTCAGAATTTCAACATTACAATTTTAAGCAGTTCTTCCTGCCCTTCTCGTAACACTTACTGATTTTTTTTCATTACTAGGAATTGAGCCAAGGCCATTGATACTAAATTACATCCCCAGCCCTTTGGTATTTTTATTTTGAGACAGGGTCTCATTGAATCACTAAATTGCCCAGGGTAGGCTTAAACTTGTGATCCTCATGCCCCAGGCTCCTAAAATGCTGGAATAATAGGTGTGCATCACCAAGCCCAATCTGATGGACTTTCTTGCTACTCCTTGAATATTCCAATCCCCATATATTCAACCCTCTTGACACTTTTTGGCATGAATAACTCGGCCTATGTTTGTGCCTAGGTTCATTATGTGGTAGCTGTTTTCATTACCATCTCATTATTTTACAGAGGAGGAAATGTTTCCATGGTGATGATGAACTGCATAAGTAGAGATTTTACTACACTGAGTTTTTATCTACTCAGTCTACCAGTTAGAGAACAGAGCTACAACCTTTCCAATACAAAAGAGTTTTAAAATTACCTTTCTATTTCCTGTATCCGTCTTTTTTTTTTTTTTCAATGAAAGTACATTGCAATTATGAGGTTTTTACAGATGGGAGTTGACAAAAGAAAAAAGAAAAAAAGTAAGTTATTTCTTTTTATTTGCATTAACTTGCCCTTTTGACATATCTATGAACATTTCCAAAGTAGTATTACATGGGACAATTGACTAGCACTATTAATTATTTTTACAACTGTCCCAGCAGGGAAAGAGATTTTGTAATCCCAGGAAAAGTTTTGGATGAGAGTTGGTCCAATTACTAATATAATTATTCTTTTTCTTTTTTCTGCAGCACCAGGGATTGAACTCACAACCTCGCGCCTGCCAGAGCAGGTCCTTAAGGCACTGAGCCAAACTCCCAGCCTTAGTTTTCTGAGGCAGGGTCGCACTATGTAGCTCAGGCCGGCCTTGCGCTCGCGTTGTAGCCCAAGCTGGCCTCGAACTCACAATGCTCCGCCTACCTCAGCCTCCGGAGTGCTGGGATTAAAGGCGTGAGCCACCACGCCCAGCTGATTCTTTTTCTTTTTTCTAACAATTATTCTTTAAACTTTGCTTTCAAAGTGGTCATTGTCTGGGGAAACAAAGGTCACAACAGTATTGAAATGATTAATAATTTCTTCACTTATAAATGAATGCTTCTCAATTTCAATTAATTGCTCTGTGCTTAATCCTACATTTGCAGAGGATTTTACTAATAAACTTTTCCTTATAGCATGTCTTCAATAATTTTTCCTTTACTGAAAGTAGATCTATCTATGGCAGCAAAATTTTTTCTACAGTCTGCTTTTGGATTTTTAACCAAATCAAACCACATCTATTTAATACCTAAGTTCTTAAGCACTTACATTTTTCTTTGATATATCAACACTGCACTAATAAAAATACAAAAACAAAAATTTTAAAACACTTTGACATTAACAAAATGATTAAGGACACCATTAAATAAATGCACCACCTGGGTGTGGTGGCACACTCCTTTAATCCCAGCACTCGGGAGGCTGAGGTAGGAGGAGCATTGTGAGTTCAAGGCCGGCTTGGGCTACAATGCGAGTGCAAGGCCAGCCTGAGCTACATAGTGGAACCCTGCCTCAGAAAACTAGGGCTGGGAGTTTGGCTCAGTGGTTTAAGCGCCTGTCTGTCAGGCGTGAGGCTATGAATTCGATCCCCAGTGCCGCAAAAAAAAAAAAAAATAAATAAATAAATAAATGCACCAATAAGGTAAATACAATAGAGCATTGCTACACTAATTATGGCACAAAGTTCAGTTTTTTATAAATTGATCTATGATCCAAACTGATAGATTTTGATAATAAGAAGAATATTATTTTCACATAGCTACTGATACTTTACTATTGTTATAGAGATTTTCCCACCATGGCAAATATTAACAAGTTTCAGCCAACAGGTGGTGCATGGAGATTTGATGTAAGAATACTTTTTGAGGGACTATTAAGTGTTATACAAGCTGGTAGGACTTTTTTCCTGTATCTCGTTTATGCCTTGTGGCAGGATAATGTAGATATTGATATTTCCATTTAAATGACGATAAAATCAACAGTTCAGATGTTTAAGTAACTTGTGAAATGTGACACACTCAGTCAGTATTAGTATTAGAACAGGGTGTGGAAGTCTACTGATTCTAGCTTGCCATGGGAAGGACTTGTGAAATGATGGTAGTTACTACTGATCTTTAAATAAACTAGGAAAAGTTGGGGGCACTTTCTGAACAATTCCATGATGAAAGCATGCTAGAGAAGCATAAAGCAGGGAGCAAAGTCTAGCACAAAATTTTGCTTTTATGAAGATTTTTATATATTAATAAAGAATATTCAACAGTATTTTGGACAAATAAATCACTATTAAATGGAAAACTGATTTTTAGAACATGAAGATTGGTTTGGTGGGAAATCCAAGCTTTAGCACACTTTCTGCTCTGAGTCCTCATCGCAAATCACAGTGTATTATGATTGTTCACTACTTTTTGTTTTAAAATGCTTCTATTTCAAGAAAAGTTCTGCTTCCAGGAAAGTAACATTGACCTCTAACATAAATGTAATTAGACTGTTCTGATAGTCAGAGATAATCCATACAATGTCAGAATTGGTATATTTGAAATAAGCGTACATTCAAGAAATGATGGCCTTGCCGTAATATGCCATTTGACATTCACATTTCTATTGCATTTCTACCCAATGAGTTAAGTTCTCTTTGTTTATTAGAATTTTTAAGTTATGTTTCATTTGTTTTCTAAATTTTAAATTAAAGGGAAACTGTATCAACAGATATAATGAAGAAGAGAAGAACATTACATAAGGTTATCAGGAAATTCTCTGGCCAAGATATTTTCAAAATAGCAAGATGAAACTAGAACAATCAAAGTGTTCAGTCAAGTGTTTGTGGAATTGAATCTTTTGAAACTTGTAATATAGCAAAGCAGAGCTCCATTTGACTGCTAGCCAAGTATCACCTGGTACTATTTTTATACAGTCTATTATTATCAAGAAATTTCTTCACAGAATAAAAGTATAATGACCTCAAGTCCTCTAAATGTGGATAAGAGCTCAATGTCAAAATACATTGCTATGCTTCACCACATAGCTAGAAAGAAAATTAATCAAAATTTTATGTGTGCAGATGGAAATGCTGAAGCCAGTTTTACAAACCAATTACTGCTCAGTTCCAAAACCCTGTAACTTGCTCAAGATTTAACATACACCAAACAGCCCCAGAACTCCTTGAAGAAAAATAATTCAAACTTAATGTAGAATCTAAGTGGACTACAATTTGTGTGTTCTTTAGTTTCAGTATTTTTTAGTTAAGGTAAGTTACAACTCAGGCCCCTGCAGGAGATGCCTAGGTAAAATACATTTTCTGCTGATTGACCTCTTTATGAAGACTTATGTAGCATATTTTTAGTGATATAATGCCATTGTCACTAGGGGGCTTCATTCTCCAATCCTTGTTCAGATTTAAGGTCCTGAGAATCCTGGAAAAAGACAGCTGAATTTAGGATCAAGAAGCAAAATTTTAGCCAGGTGTGATGGCGCATGCCTTTAATCCCAGCACTCTGGGAGGCTGAGGTAGGAGGAGCGTTGTGAGTTCGAGGCCGGCTTGGGCTAAAACGCAAGTGTAAGGCCGGTCTGAGCTACACAGTGTGACCCTGCCTCAAAAAACCAGGGCTGGGAGTTTGGCTCAGTGACTTAAGCATCTGTCTGACAAGGCGTGAGATTGTGAGTTCAATCCCCGGTGCTGCAAAAAAAAAAAGAAGAAGCAAAATTTTGTTTTTACATTGGTCATGAATAAACCAGAATTATAACCAATAAATCAAATTCTTCAGGATTTTTGTTGCTTTCGCTTATGAAAGTTATTGGTGTCTAAATAAAAAACACATTACTTCTTTATGCTAAACTTTTTTCTAAGGGGCCAAGGATATAGCTCAGCAGCATAAGCACCTGCCTGTCAAGCATGAGGTCATGAGTTTGATCCCTGGTACCAAAAAAAACTCCTTCTTTTCCTAGAGTAGGTATTTGTGCCCAGGATATAAAAATTAGAAAGAAAGATAAATAAAAATAAAAATCACTCATAGATAATCATTATTAATACTTTAGACTTTACTATTTATATGATAATCATACTACTGTATTTTAAATAATTGATACAGCATAATACTAATAACAGTATTAAAATTTTAGCATATTCTTTTAGGTTTTTTAAATTGCAATGTATCTGCTGTAACTTCTTTTTTTTTTTTTTTTTGTGGCACCGGGGGCTGAACTCACAACCTCACAACTGCCTGACAGGCACTTAAGCCACTGAGCCAAACCCCTAGCCCTATAACTATCATTTATTAAGCAATATATTTTAAAATTCTTTTCCATGCCTTCAATAAGTAATAGCCATGAAAACACTAAAAACTAAAGTTTTCCATTTTATGGTTCTTCATTTTGTTGTTTTATTACTCCTTAAAAATGTTTTGAAAAATTTAGGCACCCTATTGCTAATTTTAAGTCAACGTTTAAATTTTTTATCATGGGTTTAGTAGTTACAAAGCATGCCATTTTCACAGTATTAAAATATTAACATTTTAAATTAAAACTGTAAACAGTGCTCTTAAATAAAACTAGTGGAAACTAATATCATAGTGATTTGCTACCCACAACCATACATTTGAAAAATGTATCAATAAGCTATTTTTGTCAGAAAGTATATATTGCTTCTATTCCTTCTTATACTTCCATTATAAATACCCCACTTTTTTTTAAATCTTGATATGGTATTTTTATGTTTTGAAGTATTTATTTTTTAAAGGATTCAATTTTGTTTATTTTTACTTTATTTTATTTCAGTTTTTTGAAACAGGATTTCATTAAGTTTCCCAGGCTGGTGTAAAACTCACAATCCTCCAGCTTCAGCCACTTGAGTAGCTGAAATTAAGGATTTATTGAGTACACCTTTATATGTACTCTCTGAAAAAAAAGTATGCACATTGTTTTCTTTTATATGAGAAACCCAGACACAAATAAATGAATGAAGTAAAGGAGCGATGATAGGAAACTAGAAGGTAGACTCAGAGATGGAGAATGAATTGGGGGAAGGGAAGGAAAGAGTAGAATTCAAGAGATGGAAAATGATCAAGGTAGTACATGCATCTACCAACCCCCAAAACGAACACCACTACTTTGTACTGCAAGCATCTGTACTAACTTTTAAAAGTATGCACATAATGTAACATTTGAAAATTCAGTCATTGCAGGTAATCATAAGCTTAAGGTGTTAAAATTATCTTTGAGTTATGATTACATTTAATATTAAACAATTAGAGTTCTAAACGTGTTATGCTTTTTATGAAGTATTAAACATTAACTGTCACATTTCATCAGCAATACATATCTTACCATGGTGAATATAGTTTTTAAAAATAGAGTGCTTTTTTTTTTTCTTCTTTTTTTGCAGCACCAGGGATTGAACTCACAACCTCACATCTGCCAAAGCAGGCGCTTAAGCCGCTGAGCCAAACTCCCAGCCCTAGTTTTTTGAGGCAGGGTTGCACTATGTAGCTCAGGCCAGCCTTGTGCTCACGTCATAGCCCAAGTCGGCCTTGAACTCACAACGCTCCTCCTACCTCAGCACCCCCCCCCCCCGAGTGCTGGGATTAAAGGCGTGCGCCACCACACCCGTCTAGAGTGCCTTTAGTATTCCTTGTTTCTATTTTGTTGTTGTTGTTGTTGTTGTTTTTATTTTTTCTTTTGGTCTTTTTGAGACAAGAGTTTCACTTTGGTCTTTTTGAGACAGAGTTCAGGTTGGCCTTGAGTTCACTTTGTAACCCAGGCTGGTCTTGAACTCACAGTGATCCTCCTGCCTCAGCCTCCCAAGTGCTGGGATTACAGGTATGCACCACCAATATTCCTTATTTCTAAAAGGAGACAAATTTCACTGGAAATTAACTAAAAGGTCACTAATAAGTGTACACTTCACATCATATTTTTTCATGTTTGTTTCCGACTGTATTATTTATAGGAAATCCACACAATATCCCTTTTAAATTATTCCAAAGTGGACAATAATGTAGGAGTGAAAAAATAAGCAGAGAAGTTATCGACGTGTGATGGTGAGCAAGAGATTTATCCCAAAGAAAAATGTGAACCAATGTATTATAGCAAATGTTAATGAAAATATTGTTCTTATGAGGCTGAGAATGTTAAAAAAAAACCCAACTCATTAACTTACCTTCATCATTGTTCATCGCATTCAACCATGAGACACACTACCTCATTCCTCCTTGAATTTCTGGGGGAAAAAAAGTAATAGAAACTGAAACTGAGTAATGATTAAACAAAGCTTTATCATCACCAAAATCTGGAGTCGCCCATTGTTTGGCATCCCATAGTTTTTACACAGTCTGTGAGGTCTGGGAACTCTGTAAGGTTCAGGATGTATAAGAGAAGCATGTGCCCTTGTTTGGTAAAGGGGACATGAAAAAGGAAAACAGTCGTGGTATTTTGAACACAGATGCATTCTCAGGCATGCCCATGTTTAGAAAAAGAAAAGTTATTTAAAAATAAAGAGGTGGGAGTCGGGCGTGGTGGCCTACGCCTTTATCCCAGCACTCGGAAGGCTGAGGTAAGAGGAGCGTTGTGAGTTCAAGGCCGGCCTGAGCTACGTAGTGTGACTCTGCCTCAGAAAGCTAGGGTTGGGAGTTTGGCTCAGTGGTTCAAGCACCTGCCTGGTTGGCATAAGGTTGTGAGTTTGATCCCTGGTGCTGCAGAAAAAAGAAAAGCTCTCAACTTTTACATCCACATAAAGGATCTTCAAGTAGAGATTGAATCTTAGGTTGGATATTACTGGTGTATTGGTTCTTTAATAGTAAGTTGCCTCCTACCATTGGTCTCTTTTTGGTTTTTTTTTTTTTTTGTGTGTGTGTGTGTGAGTTGTTTTGTTTTGTTTTGTTTTGTTTTGTTTTGTTTTTGAGACAGGAATTTGCTGTACAGTCCGTGCTGGCCTTGAACTCACTATGTAACCCAGGTTTGAACTCATGACAATTCCCCTGTCTCAGCCTCCCTAGTGCTGGGATTACAGGTGTGAGCCACCACACCTAGCTTCAACTAGTGTTCTTGTTTTACTCCGTCACAGGTTCTGTTTACTAATGTTTTCTTCTTTCTCATACTTTTATGTAGAGCCTTCTCTACCTTGTGACTTTCCTTTGTGTATCTCTTCAACTTCAGTTTCAACACTTTATTCGTTCAATATTCACAATTGCGATTTTTTCAGAGCACGATTCGGAATGACCCAGTTCATTTCTGTTTGTTCAGTAATTTTGAGGCAAGGTCCCCTGAGCCTGTGGCCAGCTCATAGTTTGGCTACTTATAGGTCAGAAGCTTGATTTTGTTCCAGTCAGATTTGGTGAAGGTGAGGCTGTCATCAGACACTTGTCCTTTCTGTGAAGGTTGTAAATAAGACACAATTTTTTGTAGAATGCTGCCATATTGTTAGAGGCAATTGAGTTAGTTAGAAACATTATAGGCAGACAGACAGGGCTAGGCCCTCAAAGGAGCCAGCACAGTGGACCACATGCCTTGTGATCTTGGAAGAGACACACACTTCTTGCTATGGGCCAGATCTAAGTCAGAAGGCAAAAGAAATGCAGCTACCAGCTGGGCATGGTGGCCCACGCCTTTAATCCCAACACTCGGGAGGCTGAGGTAGGAGGAGCATTGTGAGTTCGAGGCCAGCTTGGGCTACAACACGAGCACAAGGCCGGCCTGAGCTACATAGTGCAACCCTGCCTCAAAAAACTAGGGCTGGGAGTTTGGCTCAGTGGCTTCAGTGCCTGTCTGGCAGGTGTGAGGCTGTGAGTTCGATCTCCGGTGCTGCAAAAAAAAAAAAAAAAAATACAACCACACCCTAAGTATAAGCATTAGGGATTAGGGATGGATCACCTTGAGAAGCCAGAAATTACCATCCCAATCCCCTACAGAAAGTCACTGATCCCTAAGAATGCTCGCTTGCCACATGACTCACTTTCCCATTTGTCCCTGATTTGGTCAGTTTTACCTAAACGATCTTATTGGTTGACCACAGTTCTGTCCCACATCAAACCCATCTGTCTTTCAATTCCCCAGTTTTCCTCATCATCATTTTACTCTATAAAAGTCACTAGAAAAGACAGAGTCTTTGGCAACCCACTTGGGACCCCTTCTGTCTGTCTCAGACAGAAGCTTTCTTTCTCTCAATAAATATTTCTGTTCCTAACCTGTGTTGTTCCTAAAATTCATTCTTCGATTTTAGAGAACATGAACTCGTGCTGAACATATAGTAGATCAGGAGTTTTGTTCCTTCCCCTATATCAGTATCTTTAGTAATATTGTTTTCCATTTACATTTTTAAAATATGAAACATTATATTATGAACATTTTTCGTGATATTAAATGTGTTCTGTATCACTTGCTTGCTATTGTTCCCAAAGAACAACACATAATGTATCTTGTTAGCTTAAAAACAAAATGGCAAAATAAATAAATAAATAAATAAATATATTTAAAAAAATGGCAATGCCTGTATTTCATGCCCAGAAATTATTTCACTGGTATGGAATGTGACCTGGCCTTTGGAATTTTTAGAAGATCTCTGGTTGATTCTAAATTGTAGATACGTTAGGGAGCCACAGTAGCCATTGTAACTATTACAATGTTAATAGTTGTAGAGTGTCACAGAATAGATGCACTGTAACTTAGTTAATGAGTGGATATATTTTAAGCTGGTTGTTAGGTTTTCATGATTTTAAACAATACTACTGTCACAGGCAACTGAGTTAGTTAAAAATACTATAGGCAGTCAGACAGGGCTGGGCCCTTGAAGGAGCCGGTGCAGAAGACCAGATATCTTGTAACCTGGGAGGAGACAGGCACCTCTGTTGTGGGCCAGACCTCAAAACAAAAGGCAAAACAAATGCAACCACACCCTAAGTATAAACACCAGGGATTGATATTCTAAATAGGTATCCATCACCTTGAGGAAGCCAGGAGTCGCTATCCCAACCCCCTACAGGAAGAGTCACTGCCTTTTCTTTTTTCTTTTTTTTTTTTTTTTGTGGTACGGGGAATCAAACTCATAACTTTGCACCTGTCAGGCAGGTGATTAAGCCACTGAGTCAAATTCCCAGCCCTTTTTCTTTGAGTCAGGGTCGTTCAGGCCGGCCTTGCTCACGCTGTAATCCAAGCTGGTCTCAAACTCACAACACTCCACCTACCTCAGCCTCCCGAGTGCTGGGATTA
>RJWM01045803.1:0-12626 GCA_004363535.1 Dasyprocta punctata
TTTTTTTTTTTTTTTTTTTTTTTTTTTTTTTTTTTTTTTTTTTTTTTTTTTGTAGAAAGGGAAGGGGTTTCTCACAGGCCCATTTTTTAACTGGCCCTAGAGAAGAAGGGAGTTTCAATGCTCCACGTTTTACACCTGCAAAAGCCAATATCAATACACTCCAGTGATGACTATTGACTTATACCAATTCACTTCTCCCACTAGTTGCGCGCACATTTGAGAAGTGTCCCCTCACCCGCAATCTCTTACCCCGTCCGTGTTCAGGCGCCATATGCCGCGACCCATGTGGATCCTAAGGTTCTTGGGGTGAAGGACCGCGAGAGGCTAAGAAAATAAAGACAGAGAGAAAGCTGGAGTCAGATGGAGCCCTTATCCTCCTGATGGGAGGAAAGGAACTGCTCAACCAATGTTGTGGGTTTATTTATACACAGGGAAGGATGACGTCAATTTCAGCTCCTCTGCCTAGCAACCCAGGCCTGGATTGTTTAGGAGCCTCCTGTTTTGCTGGGTTGTGGGAGCATTTTTCACGTGGTTGATCCAGGTGCTCTTTGTTACTTTGGTAAGGTCATGTCTGGGTCATGCCCTAAGTCAATTTTCAACTTCAATGGCTCCCAGCATAGTACAAGTTTGCAGTTCTTGAAGTTCAAATCTTCTGGCAAGGCTGTGCTGAGTCTTCCTACTACTGTTGGCGTGTAAACTACTATGACAACTATGGGAAACACTACAGAGATTTATGAAAGAACTAAATCTGGAAGTTCTGTAGGACACAGCTATTTCCTATCTAGGTGCCCTTGACAAAGAGTTTAGGACATTTTATTACAGCAAAACATGAGCTCCAGTGTTTAGAGGAGCCCCTTTCACAAAAAAAAAATCCAGCAGGCAGCCAGTATACCCATCAAACGATGACTGGATAAAGAAAATGTAGGATTTGTATGCAATGGAATGTTTCTTGCCTCAAAACATTATAGGAAATCTTTCGGATTTTAAAAACAATAAAATCCACTATTGAGCTGATCTTTTCATTAAAATGTTCAAAAAGAGAATTACAATAATTTATTAATTCAAGCAGTTTTACCATATTCCCTATGCCAACAAATAGAATGTCATTTTTAAGTTTTTAGTATATTTTAATGTGGAAAACATACTTTAATGATAATCATTTTACCAAGCACATTGTTCATTGTCTCTTCCATATTTTGTTTCTCAAATAGTAGAGGGTGAGATCCAACCTGAGAATCATCATGCTGAAGAATATTAACACGACCCTGTCATGCTCCTAAACACAGGTGGAATTTTTCTCAAATACATAAAAATTGTACCAAGACAAATGGTCAACACTCTGCCTAGCTCCCTGGGACTGGAAGGCCTTGGCCCCCATCCAGTTAAGGCAGAGGCTCCACCCGCATGCCCCAGGAGGCCGCCCTCACTTGCTGCGCACAGGATCCAGCTCTACAGGGTCCCGTGACTCAGCGAGACCCAAGACTCAGTGTCACCCTCAGAGGAAAGCCCAGCCAGCCTCGCAGGACACAGAGGTATGCAGCCCAGCCAGGATCAGCCCAGGATCCCAGAGCTGCTCATCAGGGACTGACCAACATAGCTGCAGGGCCTTGGAGAGCTTGGGCTCCCCCCACCAGAGTGCAGAGAGTGTGTGAACTCCATACTTCAGCGGAGCAGCCTGTGTGCGCCACATCCTAGAGCTTGTGGGCTACTGCCCAGCCGGGAGCAAGGCACTGGCACTGTAGGCCTGGGACTCACCCAGGCTTGCCCTGGCATAGCTATTGCTCTGAACTCCTTGCAGACAGACTCAGGGTCTGGTCAATGTCACTCTGGGGTACACTCTGCCTAGCTCCCTCTGACCAGGAGGCCTTGGCTCACACCCAGTTAAGGCGGAGGCTCCATCTGCATGCCCCAGGAGGCCGCCCTCACTTGCTAAGCACAGGACCCAGCTCTACCGAGTACCAAGACTCAGCGCGACCCACCACTCAGCGTGACCCACAGGGGAATGCCTAGTCAGGCTTGCAAGACACAGAGTCGCATAGGTTCTAGAAGAAAATGACAAAAAAAAAAGACCAAGAGCCAGCCTCAGTCCCCCAGCCCACAAAGAACAAACCCAAGAGACACTGAAATGGAAGACAGTGGGAATCACACAAATGGACTTTCTGAAATGATAGAAAATGCAATAAAGAAACAGCTTGAAGAAGCTATAGAGAAATTCAAATCAGAAATATTCTCTCAGCTAAAAAATGAAATGAGAATCATTATTAAAGAAATGTGTGCATCCAAAGAAGAGCAAGATAAAAAATAGAAGAACTTAAGAAAATGATCGAAACTTTGAATGAACAATGTAAGACACAAACAGAATGCATGAAACAGATGCAAAGGGAAATGCAACAAATGAAAAACTCCATGGAAAGTTTGAAAAACCACTTAAATGAAGCTGAAGATAGAATCTCAGATCTTGAAGACAGCATGGGAGACCATGGCCACGAAAGAAAAGATCTCCTAAAAATAATAAGGAACCAAGAAACAACAATTCAACAGCTGCAAGATGATGCCAAGAGAAATAGCATAAGATTAATAGGCAAAAATGAAAAAGCAGGGGTCAATACTAATGACGTCTGAAGACTATTCACAGATATAATAGCAGAAAACTTTCCAAACATGGGAAGAGAATCTGAAATACAGATAACTGAGGCATACAGAAAACCTGTTAACCATAACCAAAATAAATCCTCATCCAGACATATAATAATAAGGGTATCAGAAATACAGCACAAGAACAAAATACGAAAAGCTGTCAGAGAAAAGAAACAGGTCACCTATGAAGGAAAGCCTATCAGAATCATGGCAGACTTCTCAACATAAATCTTCAAGTCAAGAGGAGCTTGGAGTGAAGTATTTCAAATCCTGAAAGAAAACAACTTTCAACCCAGATTGATGTACCCTGCAAAACTGTCCTTAAATATTGATGGAGAAATAAGATACTTTCATGACAAAGAACAACTGAAGAAATTTATGGCCACCAAACCAACACTACAAAGAGTACTGAAAGACACTCTAGAAAGAGACAAAGATAGCCACAATCTTAAGAACAACAACCAAAGGAAACCACTAAGCATGGCAAATAATTAAACAGAAAATGTAGAAAACCAACAACAGAAAGATATCATGACAGGGATGAGCCAGCACGTATCAGTTATATCAATCAATGTAAATGGTCTCAACTCACCAATAAAAAGAAACAGACTAGCAGAGTGGGTTAAGAAACAAAACCCAAAAATATGCTGTGTACAAGAAACACATTTCACTCAAAAGGAAATTCACAGACTAAAAATCAAAGGCTGGAAAACAATACTCCATGCAACAGGAACCCAGAAAAAAACAGGGGTAGCTATTATGCTTGCAGACGATGCAAACTTCAAACCGAGAATGATCAAAACAGATAAAGAAGGTCACTACATACTTGTTAGGGGAAAACCTCAAGAGGAAGAGATTACAATCATAAATATATACGCATCGAATATGGGAGCACCCAACTATGTAAGACAATTCTTAATAGACATGAAAACCCAAATAAACAATAATACAGTTTTAACAGGGGACCTTAACACCCCATTGTCACAGAGAGATAGATCAACCAAACAAAAAATCAGCAAAGAAATAGCAGAACTGAATCAAACTTGTGAACATATGGACCTAGTAGATGTATACCGAGTATTCCACCCATCAACATCAGAATACACATTCTTCTCAGCTGCACATGGGTCATTCTCTAAAATACATCATATACTGGTCCACAAAACAAACTTAAGTAAATACAAAGGAACTGAAATTATCCCACGCATATTATCTGACCACAGCACAATAAAATTGGAAATGAATGACAAAAAACCCTACAATAACTGCATAAACACATGGAAATTAAATAATACCCTCTTAAATAACCAATGGGTCACAGAAGAAGTTAAAGAAGAAATTAAACAAACTCTACAATTGAATGAAAATGCCAATACAAATTACCGGAACCTGTGGGATACAATGAAAGCAGTCCTCAGAGGGAAATTTATAGCACTAAACTCTCATATCAGAAAAACGGAAAGAACACACATGAACAACCTCATGCTGCACCTCAAACTTCTAGAAAAAGAAGAGCAAGTCAAGTCCAAAGCCCAAAGAAGGGAGGAAATTATTAAGATTAGAGCAGAAATCAATGCAATTGAAACTAAGAAAACAATACAAAGAATTAATGAATGGAAAAGTTGGTTCTTTGAAAGAGTAAATAAAATTGATAAACCCCTAGCCAACCTTATCAAGAAGAGGAAAGAAAAAACTCAGATTAATGCAATAAGAAATGAAAAGGGTGAAATCACTACAGACCTGGAGGAAATACAGAAGATCATCAATACCTACTTCAAAAATCTTTACTCACATAGATTCGATAACACAGAAGAAATGGACAGATTCCTAGAAACCTATGAATTACCAAACCTGAATCAAGAAGACGTAATGCTACTGAGTAACCCAACTTCAGCTAGTGAAATTGAAAATGTAATTAAGACCCTACCAACAAAGAAAAGCCCAGGCCCTGATGGATTCACTGCTGAATTCTACAAGAAATTTAGGGAAGACTTAATGCCAACACTCCTCAAACTCTTCAATGAAATCAAAAGGGAAGCAAGTCTTCCTAACTCATTCTTGGAAACAAGTATTACCCTAACACCAAAGCCAGAGAAAGACCCAACCAAAAAAGAAAATTACAGGCCAATCTCCCTAATGAATGTAGATGCAAAAATCCTCAATAAAATACTGCCAAATAGAATGCAGCAAGTTGTCAGGAAGATTATAAACCATGATCAAGTAGGATTCATCCCAGGAATGCAGGGATGGTTCAACATATGGAAATCAATAAATGTAATACACCATATCAACAGGGCCAAGGACAAGAACCACATGATCATCTCAATAGATGCAGAAAAAGTTTTCAACAAAATCCAACACCCATTCATGATAAAAACCCTACAGAAAATTGGAATAGATTGTCTCTACCTCAACCTGATAAAAGCCATATATCATAAACCAACAGCTGACATCTTACTAAATGGAGAAAAACTGAAAACTTTCAACCTAAAATCAGGAACAAGACAAGGATGTCCATTATCAGCACTGCTATTCAATATAGTTCTGGAAATATTAGCCAGAGCAATTAGACAAGAGAAAGAAATAAAGGGAATAAGGATAGGAAAGGAAGAAGTGAAATTGTTATTATTTGCAGATGATATGATACTCTACATAGAAAACCCCCAAAAATCCATTAGAAGAGTTCTAGAAGTAATAACCAAATTTAGTAATGTAGCTGGATACAAGGTGAACACTCAAAAATCAACAGCATTCCTGTACACAAATAACAAAGTCACTGAGAGAGAAATAAGGGAAACCACACCCTTCACTATAACATCCAAAAAAAAAAAAAAATGAAATACTTAGGAATCAATCTAACAAAGGAAGTAAAAGATCTATACAGTGAAAATTACATTACTCTAAAGAAGGAAATCGAAGAAGATTTCAGAAAATGGAAAGATATTCCCTGTTCATGGATAGGAAGAACAAACACCATGAAAATGGCCTTTCTCCCAAAATTATTATACAGATTTAATGCAATCCCAATCAAAATACCACTTGCCTACCTCACAGAGCTAGAGAAAGCATTCCTGAAATTCATCTGGAACCAGAAAAGACCTAGAATAGCAAAGGCAATTCTGGGCAACAAAGGGAAGGCAGGAGGCATCACAAGCCCTGATTTGAAACTATACTACAAAGCTACTGTGATAAAATCAGCATGGTACTAGAATCAAAACAGACCTGAAGATCAATAGAATAGATTAGAAGATACAGCCACAACTACAAACACACTCAGCCACCTCATCTTTGACAAAGGGGCCGAACATGTACATTTGAAGAAAGACAGCCTCTTTAACAAATGGTGCTGGAAAAACTGGCTTTCTATATGCCATAAACTAAAACTAGATCCAGGCCTATCACCATGCACTAAAATAAAGTCAAAATGGATCAAAGATCTGAATATAAAAACAGAGACACTAAACTTATTGGAAGACAGAGTAGGTAAAAATCTTGATGATATAGGAGTAGGCAGAGAGTTCATGAACAAAAATCAAATTGCGCAGGAAACACTTCCCAAAATCAACAACTGGGATCTCATCTTATTAAAAAGTTTTTGCATGTCAAAGGAAATCTCCAGCAAAGTGAAAAGAAAACCCACGAATTGGGAAAATATCTTAGCCAAATGTCCATCAGACAAAGGACTTCTATCTAAAACATATAAAGAATTAAAAGAAATCAGGCCCCTAAAATTCAAGGTCCTAATCCAAAAATGAGCATCTGAGATGAATACACACTTCTCAGAGAAAGAAATACAAATGGCAAATAAATAGATGAAAAAATGTTCAACATCAATGGTCATTTGGGAAACGCAAATTAAAACAACGGTGAGATTCCATCTCACTCCAGAAAGAATGGCCAATATTAAAAAATCAACCAACAACATATGCTGGAGTGGCTGTGGGAAAAAGGAACTCTTCTCCACTGTTGGTGAGAGTGTAGACTGATGCAACCATGGTGTAAATCAGTGTGGAAATTCCTCAAGAAGTTAGAATTAGAGATCCCATTCAATCCAGCTATCCCACTTTTGGGCATTTTCCCAGAAGAATTGAAAACATCATACCACAGTGATATCTGTGCACCCATGTTTATAGCAACCCAATTTGTAATAGCCAGATTTTGGAAACAACCCAAGTGCCCATCAATCAAAGAATGGATAAAAATGATGTGATATTTTTCTACAATGGAGTACTACTCAGCTATTAAGAAAGACTGCACTGAGACTTTTGTAAGTAAATGGTCACGACTTGAGACCATACTCATAAGTGAGATAAATCAAACCCACATGTGTAAATACCGTATTGTCTCCCTAGTGTAAGAAACTGAAAAAGTATATATGATCCAAAATCTAAAATAAATAGTACATAAGGGTAAAAAACAGCTTGAAGAGCAAAAGTAATTGGGAAGGGAAAACGTGCAAAGAGAAAAGGGAAAAGGAAAAGATATAAACCTGTGTATATGTATATGTAAGATAACTAAAATGAACACACTGTTGAATCTATTCCTTATTGAGAAAGAACAATTAATACTCATATGATTAGATCAATTTTATATGTCTAGATCTGTTAATGTAAGTAACCATTTTAAAGATAATGATGCATAATATTGCAACCATTGTCAAGTTTCTATCATCCGGTTTTGTAAACCTGCAATGTTACTGTTGTGCATTTACTCTACTCGCTTGTTTGTCTCTTTGACTTTTTGTCTTTGTTATGTATGTCTTTTTTTTTCTTTGCTTAAATTAAAAAAATAAAAGACAAATGGTCACCCCAGTGAAGTGAGAACTGCATATACAAAAGAGTTTGTACTTTCCTTTGCTGGATAGTATCATCGCAAAAGCTACAGGAGGAGAGCTTAAGATCACAGGGTTATTAGTATATTAGCTGTCTCAAAAATGCATCAGTGTTGGAATAGAAAAGAGTTTGTGTGTTCAAAGAAGGTGTAGAGAGAGGAGAGAAGTCAGAGCCATCTAATTATATTGAATCCATAGAAGGATAGACAGAAGGTGTTTATTCTGTGTATAATACCATGCAGAATTCCACCAACATAGGCCATGATGATGACAGCACACAGACTCTGAATGCCACAACTCTTGAAGAGAGAATAGGTTTTACCATCATTGCATGGAGAACATATTGTAACACTGCAAAGCACAAGTATTCTACTTTTCCAGATATTACAGCTACAATTACCCCTTTTCATACATTGAAGGCATGAAATGGCTTTCTTTTGACATGAACTTCAGTAACATACTTGATAGTAACAGAGGAATATCAGGAAGCTTCTGAAAAAGAAGGAAAGGAAGAAAGAGAAAGAAAGAAAGAAAGAAAGAAAGAAAGAAAGAAAGAAAGAAAGAAAAGAGAAGGAAAAAGAGAAAAAGAAAGAAAGAAAGAAAGAAAGAAAGAAAGAAAGAAAGAAAGAAAGAAAGAAAACATGCTCAGATGAAACTGTATTGGTTTTTCAGGTTGCAATTCCCAGTGACAAATGAAATGAGTCTTAAATTCCCATGACCCAAAGGATAAATTTCTAGGAAAAGGAGGAAGAGATTCATGTGCAGCCCAAGATTCTCTATGAGTCCCTCAACATCAATAGAGTAACTTCGTTACTATTCTTCATGTTGAAATCTCACAGAACAAAATGAAAGTTATTAAAAAATTGCACTCCATGTTATTATAAAACAATGGTGATCACTATGATCCACAAGGACATGAAATAGTTTGTATACGTATTTGTGTGTATAGGACATGTGTGTGTATATGAGTGTGTGCTAGGGCATGATTTTATGAAATTACTTTCCTATTCATGAAATAGAATGAACCAGACAGTTGAACCTGGCAAATATTTTATCTTCAATTTTTAGATTCATGCTTATCCTTACTTCAAATTATCTTCCCTATCAGGAGAAGGAACATACATGGAGAACTAGCAGACTCTTATTTATCTCTGCAGATGTAAATTCAATAAATTTTCTACTTTTTGTTTGCCAGAAGACAGTTGGTTCTTACTTCCTATGATGAACTCTGATAAACCAGAGTTTGAGAAATACATATGTTTAACATATTGAATAAGCAATAATAACTAGACTTTAGCCTATGGTGGTTAGTAACTAAAATGCTTAGGACAAATGAAAACCATAATTAACCATGCAGGTTTAAGTTATGTCTTCTAAAACATTGTTCATATTATGTTAAATTTTGTATTTCCCAAGGAACAGCAAATGCCCTTTTGGGTGCATTGTGATGAGGACTAATTTAGACGATTTCTCGCCCAAATGGAATACGTGGTGCAGCTAATGAGAGAGGCCCCGAGGAGGACAAACTCCTGTTTCCTGCTGGCTCTAACTAGCAGTGCAGTGCTGGACTTCCCAATAAAAATGTGCATTGTTCTGCAGTAAGACCCTACCTGATGCTATTGGTGGATACGTTGTGTTCTTTGAATATGTTTAAAATGCTTCAGATTTGCTTTTATCTCATCATCAGCGATGTTGAACATTTTCATAGACCTGTTGGTTTTGTCTATGAATGGTTTTCCATAGACCTATTGGACATTTTACTTTCTAAGAAAACAGTATTCAAGTCCTTCATCTATTTAAAAATTAAATGCTTTTCTATGAATTGAGTTTTTTGTGTTGTCAATATCAACTTCATATTAGATACATGGTTCACAAATATTTTTTTCTATTGTGTACTAAGTCACTGTGCCTCTTCACTCTGAGAAATTTTTCCTTTATTAGGCATAATCTTTTTAATTTTGTATAGACAACTATTTTTTATTCCTGATTTTTGGTGCTGTATTAAGGAAATTTATTGCTCAACGCAAAGACTGACTCTTTGAGCTTGAAATGTGTTTCTTAATAAATATACTTTTTGGTCTTAAATTGAAATCATTCCTGTAAGTTTCACTGACTTTTCTATAGGATGTGAGAGCGGGGTCTATTTTCATACATTCACACATCCATATTCAGCTTTCATACATTCACACATCCATATTCAGCATCACATTGTGATGTGAGAGCGGGGTCTATTTTCATACATTCACACATCCATATTCAGCTTTCCTAGCACCGTATTTGAAGAGACTACGCTGTCCTCATTATGTATTCCTGTCCTTGACACTCATGATGAAGACTGATTGAAAAATATTATATTAAGTTTATCCAAACACATGAAAGTATTAAAAATGTACCTACCGGTCCATCCAGTAATCTGATATTAATTTGTCCTATATATTTGAATTTAGGATATCCACACTACCTTGTTCATTGCAGCACTATTCAAAATACTGAAAATGTAGAAATTATGTTAATTCCCTTTGATGTTGAATGGCAAAAGAAAGATTATTTAATATATAAGATAGGATCTTACTTAGTTAAGGAAAAGAGGAAACCCTGTCAATTATGGCAACACTTACAATCTGAGCGACTTTATACCAAGAGGGATAAACCAGGAATACAATGAAAAACATTGCTTATTCCACTGAAGTAATCAAATTCTTCAACAAGATGTGGGATGATACTTGTGAGGAGCTGGGAGAAGGAGGAAATAAAATCTAAGTGATGAGGATAAACAAGATCTTGAGATCTGTTTGCAACATTGTTCTGTGCTCAGCAATACTGTGCCTCATACTCAGAATTTCTGAAAGGTCGATCTCTGGTGAAGGTTTCTGATTGTCATGGGACAGTGAGGTAGCCAGCGGTACTTTCTATATTCTAGCCTTTCCATACAAAGTACTGAATGACACAACCAATGAATGTCAAGTTCAAGATAAAATAAGAAGAAAAGTAAAGGAATGAGAAAGGATGTCTTTAAGTGGAAGAAGTGCTCTGAAGAAGAAGATATACCCTGCATCTTGTGCAGACCACTGCCTGAGCAAGAGGGCGGTAGTGAGGAAATCCACAGCATCACGTTTTCTATCTTCTGCTATCACATATGGGCATTCCAGCAGGCTTCAAATCTGCTCTGCACGTGCATCCCAGCCATGATTTACCAAGTCTCCTTGATTGACAGATCAAGCCTGATTGGGCAACCAGCTTGCCATGACTTAATCTTCTGCCACATTATTGTACCAATTAAAATCCAAACAAAATTTAGAAAGTACTACCAGAGAAGAAATGCTTAATGTAGCTCTGCAAAATAATCGTTAAGACATGTGGTACATTCTTATATTACAGTTCTGATATTACTACAGTTACAACTCCTCTGAGGACCAGTTCCCAGTTTTTCAGATGACCTATTTTATATTGCAGTCAATTAGCATTAATGGTAAATTATAATGTACAAGTTCACAAGGTATTAATTTCAGGCTAGATAAACGGAATCTTTTTGGTTCCATTTTATTATACTAGTAATTTGTTCAAATTTAAAGTCTATAAAATGTGAAAATTTGCAAATTGTTTCCTTACTGAAGTGATTTTTATTCAGTTATAGGAAATGTACAAAATATCATAACTTTGTTGAGGAGACATCAATAATGAACAGTTCTGTAGGACTTCATAGATCATGAATGTCTGTCTTTCCTCATCGCTGGGATGACATTCTTGACAAGGCAAAGGAGGAAAACTTTCTTATGTTTCATAATGTCAGCCCCTAGTGGGCTGACCCCAAGGCAGAAACAAGGTAACAGACAGCATCATGGGGGAAATGCAGCTCATGTCATGCAGACCAGGAAGCAGAGGGAGAAGGGTGGAGCCAGGAAGGGATATTCACCCCCACAGGTCATGGACCCAGTGACCTGATTCCTAGCTATAAGTAGCCTGTGATTCCATCACCTTCCAGAAAATACCACCTGTGATTACATGAGACCTTAAGAGAACATTCCAGATCTATTTTTTTTTTTTGGTAAGTTGATCAGAAAGATATTTTCCAATACACCTAGAGGTTGAAGTGCATTTGTAATTTTTTTTTTTTTTTTTTTTTTTTTTTTTTTTGCGGCACCAGGGATTGAACTCACAGCCTCGCACTGGCCAGACAGGTGCTTAAGCTACTGAGCCAAACTCCCGGCCCTAACATTCCAGATCTAAAGCGTAATGATGATATTATTCAAAGATTAACTAAAGTACAGGTTATTTAGGTTAAATGAATTATACACTTCTCTTCCTGTAGTGTGTCTACAGTGTGTACATAAATACAATAAATCCAAATGCTATTTGCCATAGTAGACAAAGAGGGAATCAGAAATTTTCTCCAGTTCTCTAGATGCTCTTCAAGGCCAGCTGGGTTTGAAACCTCAGATCTGCTGAATGATTTCTCAACAGGTAAATAAGCAACTTGAAAGTGGATTAGTGGAATATTTGTGACACTTGCATGTGTATTTATAATTTTAAGTTTAAATTTGAGGAGACACTACATTAGAGAAAAACAAAAGTAATTTTTATGTTATAAACACTGTAAAGAGATGCAAAGGCAAAGAAGAGGGAATATGGTAGCATTGCAGACTTTGGACAGAAATACTGTGAGCTGTGACTCATGGGGTGTGTCAGAACCAATATTTGAGTTAAATAACACAAAATGTTGCAGAATTCTTCTCAGTCACCTGCCTTTATAGATGATAGGTGATCAGATGATAAAGAGTAACCTCAGTTGTGTCAAAAATCAACTGACCATTCCTGGCCAGGGTCTACTGTAAGTACTCTTGCACTCCACTGAAGCAGGTGCCTGTCTTTAACCAACACCTCACTCTTGATTGTTTTAACTTTACTTCAAGAAATCAGGCTGTATAGCCGGGTGTGGTAGCTCACGCCTTTAATCCCAGGACTCAGGAGGCTGAGGCAGGAGGATCATTGTGAGTTCAAAACCAGCCTGGCCTACAAAGTGAGTTCAAGGCCAAGCTGAACTGCATAGTGAGACTCTGTCTCAAAAAATAGGGCTGGGGATTTAGTGCAGTGGCCTAATAGCCTGCCTGGCAGGTGCGAAGTTGTGAGTTTGATCCCCAGTACCAAAAAAAAAAAAAAA
>RJWM01045804.1:0-12625 GCA_004363535.1 Dasyprocta punctata
GAGAAAATGACTGATATTCACAGTATTGAATATAGACAAATCAGACAAAAGGATAGGGGTAGGTGTTATACTGTGAATGCACCTGTGAACAGCTCTACCATCTGTACAATAAAATTCCTACTGGACACTGGTGCATGACAACAGCTTCATATTTCCATGCATAAGCTCAAATATATGAAATACTTCTGACAAAATATTTATGCCTAGGGGAACATGTAATTAAAATTACAAATTATTTAGTGTAGTAATGGCACATGAGGAACCACCCAGAGACTGAAGCTGTGGGGAAGAGCAGATTTTATTTCTCTCTTTACAGCCAGGCTGACATCTGAGTGAATACCCACAAATATCTAAATGGAGGGCTGTGTATATATCAATTGTAAGGTTGGAGGTGCAATTTTAAGGAATCTCAAAAAAATCTGGATAAAATGTTGCAGTTTGCAGTGTGAGGGCAATCAGTGCATGTTGGTACAAAGAGCTGGCATCAGGGGGCTGCAGGGTGACCTTAGCCCCTCCTTAAAATTTTACTGCCCTTGCTTCTTGTTTACCAGGTGCAAGCTATTGCCAGCAATTGAGAGTCCATTGTTTATCATGGGCAGACCAAGACTCTCTCAGGTCACACTCAGGCCAGTCCTGATATTTGGAAAGAAATAATATCTCAAGTGGGATCAGGAGGGTCCCTCTGAACTGTGTGAGTCAGGACAATGGGGAAGGAAGCAAGCACAGATAGATCAGTCAGAAGTTTTCGTCTCACTTCCCCTCTGGTTGTGTCACTGTGGGTTATACGAAGTTACTCCCAGTGCTGTGGTTTACCCCACAGTAGTAGACATTCTCATCTTCTTCTTGGATGTTCTCAATGGTCAGGTACCGATCCAAGCCAGAGCCTGATCCTGAGAACCGATCAGGGATTCCATCGCCCTTGGATCCCACAATACCACTAGTACCCACTCGCATGACAGACCGAGGGCCCCTCCCCTCGCTCTGCTGGTACCAGTCCACGTTGTAACTACTGTAACCACTGCTCAGTGTGCAGGTGAGTTTGACTGTCTGTCCCAGGGAGGCAGATGCAGAGGGCAACTGAGTCAGCCCAGGCTGAGAGAGGGAACCTGAAAACACAAACCTCCATTAAGAATCCCTTTGGGAGACAGGGGAATTGTTAAAAGGGAAGGACAAGGTTGGTGTCTGTGTTTGGGCAAAGACGGTCTTTATGGAGGAAGTGATCATTTCTCACATCTGACCTGTGAAGAGAGTGACGATGGTGAAGAAGAGAGGAGCCCAGGCCATGATGGAGATGCCCCAATGCCGAGTCCTTCAGGCCCCAAGCTGAGACAGGGATCCCAAGCCTTTTATGCTCCCAGTTTATTACTGGTCAGGGTCTAGTTTCCTATGCAAATCTTCTCATTGCCAAAGTTAGTATTTAACAAAAGTGGTGGCTAAGATAGATAATTTACATGCATTTGGTTCCATACACACTGCCTCCCCCTGATGGTCAGACATTAGCTGTCACCCTATGGACTCATACAAGCTTTGCTGAGTCCCTAAACCACAGCCTGTAAGTGGGGCCCAAGGGTGTGTGTGCTTCGAACACCTCAGCCTCCATTTCTGAAATTTCATATCATCACCACAATTACTTGGCTCCTCTGGTGGATCGCAGTCGGTTGCAGTGGCTGTATGAGCTAATTCTAGAACCTGACCATGATATCTTTCCTGATTACATCTTAGCATGGCAGGGTCTTTAAGCTATTACTCAGTAACCACTATGATGTGGCCACTTTGGGCCAGAGCTCATCCTCGGCTCTGGGAAGAGAAGAAAAGCAAGAGACTTGGCTCCTGCTCAGTGGGTATTTGGTTCATAACTGGAGACCTCCTGCTCACATCATCAACTAATACTCAATGTTGCCCATGGTTATCTCTGATTACACCCATGGAAACACCTAGTAACTTACCCACAGGAAAGAGGTTTACTATAGTTAATGTCATTGCAAACCACAAACCTACTTATAGATTTGGACCTCAGAAACAAGACTGTAAATAGTTAGAAAGCTTAAGAAAGAACTCATTTTTTATTGCTTTTTGTTATATGTTTGAGTTTACCATTATGATGTTCTTTATAAACAAGCTGCTATGGTGAACTCACTAACATTACACAGGAAGTAGATTTCAGTTAGGTCTTGGTATTGTCACTTAACATTTTTTGATCCTGATACTTTCCTTTCTACAGATATCTATAATTTAGAAGTACATTTTCACAAAATATGGTACTAGTTAAAATAAGGAAAGAATAATGTAGTGTAAGGTAGATGATCGCATATTAAGTAGGATTCATCTTTCCTCCCACTAGTCTCAGATTCCAGTTTAAAGCCCACTGGAGATGTATACAATTTACCCAGAGCTAGTCTGTAATTCCATCTGGCTGTTTCCCCAATCTCAGCAAAGCTGGTCCACTTTGTGGAAATACCTGTCTCCAGTTAACTTAGCCGAACTAAGTTAGGGTAAGGGGTGATCTCTCACATGAGGATCATATTGAAGGCTGTGTAGGGACGTTACTGCATGCTGGAAATGTCACACTGGTTGTTGCAGGATTGGACAGTTTTTATTAAGTCGCTGTGAAATATGGACTATTCTGTTGCTAAAATGAGTGTGCATGCAGATTATTGTGAATGCCTGACTATCGTGTGAAGGACTTTGAAAATGAGGGTGAGAATCAATATCTAAAATAAAGGTTAGAACAAATCTCCAAGACTGATCTAAGATTTTGGAGCAGGAATATGTCTCACATAGAGCCTGGGGGGCATTTCTCAACATCCTTTAAATTCTTGACAACACAGCCTACACTGCTATCTTGTGGGAGGAAAAATATTTCACCACCCTGGGAGGGATGAAACCTAGAGAGCCAGGGTTTAGTGCTGGTATTTCCAAACAAGACTGACTGTGAATTATGTGTCTGAATTGTGGGTTTGTGGCCTGAGCATGAATTTGATATTTAGAGATGGTTAGGAAAGAGAGCTGTAAGAGGTGAGGATCAGATGTAAATAAATCTAAGAGTAAGAGTAAATCTAAGAGTGCCAGCCATGGTGGCACAGGGCTTTAATCCCAGCACTCTGGAGGCTGGAGTAGGCGGAGCGTTGTGCATTTGATGCCCTTTTTTGCTACAAGGGGAGCACAAGGCCGTTCTGATCTACATAGAGCAACCCTGCGTCGAAAAACTAGGGTTGGGAGTTTAGCTCAATGGCTTAAGCATCTGTGTGGCTGGCACAAAGTTGTGAGTTTGATACCCACTGCTGCAAAAAAAAAAAAAAAAAAAAAAAAAGTAAATCTAAGAGTAAGAAGGGCTACCAGAGAAAATAAAATGTTACTCTCTGTACCTACTCTCGTTTTCACTAAAGATGACTTTCATACCAGGTTATTTTTGACATAAAAGTAATAGTAATTGTACTAACAAAACATTAGAATAGTAATCCATTTTAATGGTTTGCTAAAGTTGTCATAAAACGATATCACAGGCTAGATGACTGTAACAGCAGAAGTTTATTTTTTCATAGTTCTAGAGACTGGGAGCCCAAGAGCAAGGTGTTAGCAGGTTTGCTTCCTCTGAGACCCTCATTTCTTGGCTTCCAGATGACCAACATCTCTCAGTATCTTCAAATGGCCTTTCCGCACTCTATGTTTTCTGTGCCATAATTTCTTCTAAGAAGAACACCAGTTTTATTAAACTAAGACTCCACTTTTAGTTTCTCATTGAATTGGTATTATTTCTTTTAAGCCTTTGTTACCAGATAAAGTAACCTTGAGGGCTGGTGGTTTCAGAAAAGACTTCTGGAAGACAAAATTTAGTCAATAACACTGTGCAGGAGCCAACCTGCAAGTCACCCTAGGGGTTACAACAAGGAATTAAAGAGAAAGAGACAAATTTCAAATCAAGGGGGACCAGGAGATTCAAGTTCTAGAGGGCATGACTTCTGGAAGTCTAGAAAATCCTGTTTTTATTAGTAAAACAAGACAGTGTAGCAATCATGCAATCCAAGTTTCAAGAAACTGTAAATGATTAACAAGGAATAGAACATCTTTATATCTGGATGTATAATTTTCTTTGCTTAGCCCTCGGGGCCTGTGTTGTTCTGCCCCAGGGGTTTTGTGAGCAGCAGCATTTCTGCACACAAACTAGGGAAGGGGCAGTCTCTCACTCCCTCTACAGTACCTTGGAAAGGTTAACAAACCTCAGTCTCTGAAGAAGATCATATAGTTGTCTCCCACACAACTGTGATGTTATTTTTTTAATTTATGAAGATAAGCTAAAATATGGTAAAATATATGTATGCAAAGGATATTCTGAAAGTATATTTTTACATACTTTTAAGTTTCACTATTAATTGTTTTGTGGTAGAATAACCATAGCCTGAAATTTGTGACTGTAAGTGTAGCTCAGTGATAGTGTTTGTCAAGGATATTCTTGAACATATATCTTGCTTCTACATAGTTTGAAATTTCTAAGTATCTTTTCAAAATTGCTGTTAGTGATACATAACATGAAATTTGGGGTAGCTAGCATAACTCAGTGGTAGGGTTCATGCCTAGCTAACATGGACAGGCCCTAGCACTGCAAAATAATTTTTTTATATTTAAATCACTCTTAAGTATAGAGCTTGTTGGTATTAAGTAACCCCACACCATGATCCATTTCCAGAACTTTCATCACTCAAAAAGAAACTCTGTCCCCTTCAAATAATTACCTCCACCTTTCATTCCAGTTCTTGGTCAGCAGTGGCAAATGTGGGGATTGTTAAGTGGACAATGGCAGAACTATTCGAGAATCCTGGACTCAATCTATATGCAGAAATAATAGAGAACAGAGAAAAACAGTCCTGGTAGATTTTGGAAGATGGTGCTTGATCAAGTGAGAGGTTGATTTGGCCTGTGCTATTCATCCCTGCACAGCCAAGGTTATGTGTGCTGCAAACTATGGCTACAGCACCAGTGATCACCTGACAGTGAGCCAATAATTCATTTTTCTCTCTGGCATTATATGAAGATCTAGCACTGGGAGCCCAAAGCTTGTTAAGCAGTGTTTGACAGATGACTCATTGCCTCCTCCTATTTAAACTCCTTTCTAATGTTAAATATCTTTCAAAAATCTCTCAAAAGTCCTGCTACTCACTCAATTTCTTCCTGATAGTCCAGGGGAATGCTAGTAATAGAATATAAGTTGCACTTGCTACTATGCTGAAGAATGTTTGAATTTAGGGTAAAAATAATATTTCCCTGTAATTTTCACATGTAATACTGTTCATGTTGATTGTGGGTCATTACATTGTTACTATCATAAGTCAGTTTTGGCTATGGGCCATTTACATAATAATTTTGGAGTATTTTTTGCTTGTTTAAAACACGCTCATGCCACATGGCTTGAGTTTTCTGTTTGAGTGAAATGTTTGATTGCTGAATACAGATATCATAAATATACATAGATAAACTGGCAGCAAGACAGACAGACAGACAGGCAAAGACATAGATAAGAGAACTAAGCACACAAATACTGGAACTCAGTATGACTTAGGACACCAACAGTAGAGAGAGATGGTAAGAGAATGAATGACCAACCTCTGGTGTTTAGATGCCAGCAGGAAAAGATGGTGGAAGTGCACACTTCACTGCCTTTTCATTTCCCCTAAAAGACTTCTTTAAATGATTGACTTGGACAAAAATCCTTGGTGGAGATTCTATAGGAATGAGGGTTGCTGGCTCTTTATTTTTCGTATTGAGGCCTCCTCTTCCTCAATGTTTTGTTATTTTTCTTCCAGACAATTTTCCTGTACAAGTTTTTTCATGTAAAGTTCTTCTTTCTGTCTGATTGTCTATCTAAACCTCCTGTACATGAGACCTGAACAATAATGATGATAAGGGTGGAGAATGAAATGAAAAGGAAAAGTGAGAGTCAGAGCCAGTGCTCAGGGAGCATCTAGGCCCAGGGTACAGGAAAGTCACATTTCAATGAAGACACTGCTTACCCAAATGCACAAGTACGTATTTTTTCATATGTAGCCTGTCTGGAGCCCTGTTCTCTCGGGATTCTTCCAAAAATGATCCCTACAAGCCTCATACCCAAGGTCCTCTGGTCTTTCTGTTACCTCTAAGTTTTCTTGGAAGGGTATCCTAAGGATTCCGCAGATGGATCATTCTAATGACCCTATTTAAAATGTTTGAATAAGTAAATCTCTTTCAAAGGGTTTGTGTTGATCATTAGTTGTTGCAGATCACTACTCATCTTCAGAACACAGAATACAAAGTCCTTACAACACCAGCTATTTCAGAATATCTTGCAATTTGTGTTTGCTTCTATTAGATCCTTGAGTCCTTATGAATCTAGTATTTTAAAAAACCAAGTTCAAAAGTTAAAATTTGTCCATTGCTTAGTAGTTGGCAATATTTGCATGTTTGTTACATGAAGACACTAACATTTTTTGTGTATCCTTTTTTCCCTTTTTCTATTTTAAAATCATTGTTTGATAGTTTGTTCATTTTTATGCTTAAATCTTGTAATCTGAACCATTACTTGCAAGATAACAAAACAGTATGCAATATATTAACCAGTGTTAATTTGTTACTATTGTTTTGAAATTCTGTACTGTTTCTGTCCATTATTGTTTTGTTTTTAAAGTAAAAATGTAAAAAAGAATAACAACAATGATAGAGAATTTTAAAACAAAATAATAGGAAATTAACAGTAGCTAATATATTGCACATTATCTTCAAAGTAGTTGTTCAGATGACAAGATTGAGACATGAAAAAATTCATCAGTCAAACAATGAAAACAAACTGTTCTTTCTGATGAATTAACAGATTAGTAATATAGTTATCTATCTTTTGTGTACATACATACACACACATATATGCATGCATACATATATAAATCAGACTTGCACGTGTAAATATCTTGTCTCCTTAGGGTAAACAAAAGCTGAAAGAGTGAATAAGCTCCAAAATGTATGATAGATATTATGAAAATGAAAGGGAATGAAAGCGCTCAAAAGGAAAGAATAACTAGGATAGCAGAAAGGAAAAAAAAAATAAAAGATACTTTTACTCTTTGAATGTTGATGAAATTATAAAATTTTGTATGTAAGAAATCAGCTTCTAAGGGTAGTAAATCAAATGAACTTTGATGTCAGTATTTGGTAATATATACTTAGTGAACTCCAGCATTGGAAGACAGAAAGAAGAATATTTGAATTCATGTACTGACAACATAGCAGACCAAACATGGGAAATAAATTTTGTGGTACACTTTGGACATCACTAGAGATACGTGCTACCAGTAAGATCCTGACCTAGCAAAGTAGTTTCTATGTAGTTCTTGAGAAGATCAGAATGCAAAAATTTTGAATATTCAGGGTATCAGACATTTATTCTCAGTGCTGCGTGGAGCCTTGTTGAATCCCATTTCTCATTTATCTGTGTCATTGTGTTTTAACCATATGACCCACCAATATTATAATCTGCACTATGGACAGAGTAAGCTTCAACCCAAGAATTGCTATTGGACATGGTGGACAGTCTCAGAACTGGAACCTGAGAAGTGAAAAGGAATTCCATCCCTCTTACTGAAGTTTCCGTCACTCTTAATCCACATCACATATTGAGAGCCTTCCCTGAGTACTGCTGAAACCATGCAATGCCATAGGCTTTGTATTCACTATTCAGGGTGCAGGCGAGTCTGGACCCGGTGCTCTGCCCAGGGTCACACTTTGTGTGAATAGTTCTTTCCATATAGCTGTGCAGGAGCACAGAGCAGTGCTCTCACAGTCTGGTCAATTTAGGGAGACCCTGTCCCAAAATAATAAATACAAAGAGTTGAGAGTTGGGTCCATGATAGAGTAACTATGGGGCCTATTCCTAGGAACAAAAGAGACAGAAGAGCACATCATAATATTAAGTGATCCTGACAATAAGTGTTTGGAAGATTATCGTAGAACTACAATAAGCAAAGTACTAGAAACTTGCTGGGTAGTAACCACAGAAATATGTCATCCTACACATAGCTCTGGAGATCAGTCATCCAAAACCCACAGGCAGGGCCATGTTCCCCACAGTACATCTAGGAGACTCCTTCCTTCCCCCTGCCTGGGTCCCGGTTGTGGATGGTCTTTGGTGCCCTTCACCTAGTGCTGCATAAGAACAGTCTCTTTCTCTGTTTTCACATGATGTTCTCTCTATGTATCCCTGTCTCCCTGGGGCATCTTCTTACGCAGACTCCAGACATACTGTATTAATACTTTCTCTAATATCACCTCATCTTATTAACATCTGGGATGACACTATGTTTTTAAAATATCAATTTTTGTGATACTTTGCAGTGGCATCTCACCATATCTTCTATAGGGAGAGATTTTACCACATAACATTAGAAAACAAGAATTTTTTTCCAGATTGTCATAGGTTTTAATATTTAAATGTGGTATGCAGTGCCTTTGTACTAAAATGAAAATTAAAAGATACATTTTATATTAACATTTAAAGTGCGGTAAGTTGATTTTCTTTTCTCTTAGATGTGAAAAAGAACATTACTGAAGCTGCTTTTGTATAGAGAAAATAAAGTGTCTTCAGTCTTCTGATCTCAAACCACAATCACTGTACTTTTAGGAAAATTAAATAACTGATTCCTATTTTTGCATAAAAGATGTCAAACAAAATAGTTCATGCATATGCTACTCCTTTGCACCTAAACATGAAGAAGAATCAATTAAAACACTTTCCTTCACCTTTCTCATCATGGACAGTCAACGGGTGTCTGCCAGAGTGTTCATAGTCCATTAACATGATACCCTTTGTATTCAGGCTTAGTCAAACCTAAGTTTAAGTCTTAATTCACTATCTTGGTCTTCCTGTGTTGAGCAGAACTGTTATAGAGCATACGATAGCACTCAGCTTCATCCTGAGGCTGGGTTCCCAAGAAGGTTAAGTAGACTCTGTTGCGGGAGGGAAATTGCAGACCTGACTAGGAGTGCCTATTGCTTGTGTCAAAATCATTGTTGTGAATGGCCAGTTTCTGATGGAACCTGATTGGAACATGGCCATCAGTGATTGCTACAAAACAGCAGCTACAGATGAAAATGACTATGCCCTGACAAATAGAGTATTGGAAGGAACTAGGGTCATCATAGCCTGAAAACTGTACCCCACAATAAAAATCAGCACTCATCAAGGATGAGGAACATGAACAGAAGTGTTGCTCTAGAGGCAGGTGTGTGAAGTCTGTATGAATCTGGGCAGAGAGTGAGGAAAGATGGAAGGAGGAACAGATGTGTGTAGGCAATACAATGGGCTTTCCAGGTATTTCTGAACACCTGCAGCTGCTGATGACTTTGGGATGATCCTGTTATGTCCCCCTCAGTTCTTGCAGCCTGTTTTGTGCCATGTGCAAATATGAATCTTTTAACAAAAACCATAGTATAATTGGTTGCAGGATTCTGAACTTGGGGTCCTGCTCCACTGTCAGGGTCACTGAGTGTTGTGAGCTTTGTGTTTTCCCATGAGAGGAAGCACCTGCTGTAACCTCTAACTTAGGTCTCTGAGCACAAACCCCATCATTAATTGTGAACCCTGTGTGTCCTTTTTAGGCTTTGCTGACTCTTGAGAAGACTCCCAGTGCCCTCTAATGGGCTTTCATAACTATTTTATTCTCTAGCTGTAATAAATACCTTCTGTAATTTTTTATTTTAATTTTGTTGTTTTATGTTTGTTTCATAACAAAGTAATGAGATAATAGCAATAGTTTATATACGGTCATATTAAAAGAATGGTCAAAATAGGACTTCGAGTAGAAGTCATAGACATAATAGACTCTCTCTGAGGGCAAGAAAAAACCAAAACTTTCTTATGAGTCAGCAAAGACAAATTAATGCTATAAGTGAAATCAATTTGCATATGTCTTAAAGAGAAAAATAGAAAATAAATGATTAGGAAGTACGGAGAAGTTCAAATAATTCCTTAAATTATGTGTTCCATTGCTTCAAAAATGTTTTAAGGTATATGGTTTCTAACTTGAGTTCCCACACAGTTTGATTTTTAAACATTATTTTTTGGTTTTTTAAATTCCATTGCATTTGCTTTGATGATGTCTGTTTACTCCTTTCTTCTTTATTTCAAGATGTGTGAAATAGCTCATCCACAGGAATTTATGTATGTTGTTTAGAAATCTCTGCCAGCAAGTAAAGCACTTGAAACTTTTTAGAGGTGGTATCTGGAAATGGTCTTTCCTCATTCAACTTGTGATTTTCCTGGTGCCTGACAGGGTGATTTTTAAATTTGTTTCCCGCACATTTGCAAAGTGCAGAATTCAACACAGTTCTGTTAATGATCTGAAATGGTACCTGCTTTTAGTTTCTTGCTTTTCTCTATTAATTTTCTACTGGACTTTTTCAGGATAAACGATACACACTTTTCTTTGAAAGTATTTAGTTTCAGATTTGAGAATCAGTCAAATTTTATTAGACATGAGTCATTTCTGAAGTGCTCTCCGTATTCTGAAACTCTATATCTTAATCTTTCCTTTCAGTTGTGGCACAATGAAGATTAAAGCTTCACAACAAAAAATGGTGTCTGATCTGAAGTGACTGTCAGGACTGAGGGGAAGAGTGTTTGCTATTATGCCACTTGGTATACAGACACCATGTAAATCTACACTGGCTACAAACTGGTTTCCAAACAAGTTATTTAATTCAGAAACAGAGGGTTGAGGCTTAGACTAAGACTTCCTCTCTACCTCCTATTGCACTACACTGATGGCTCATGTGTACCTGAACACTTGAATACTCAGACTCATTCTTTGACTGCTTCCCCAAGGCTCTCTGGCCCATTTCAGGACTGAAGAAAGCATTATTTCCCCATAGATGATGAATGGAAGCTACTATGTTCTTGCCCTTTTATTAAGAAGGATCTTCATGGTAGCTACAGAATCAACCACTAAATCTCACTGACTATTATACACATTTCTGACCTAAGCCCTTTGACTTCAGGACTTTAGAATAAGGAGAGAAGAAGGATTGTCCAGGGGAAGTTACACTGGAGGAAAGGAAGTACCTTCTGAGAGACAGGATGAAGCCAATTGACGTACATAGTAAGTATCTTCTGTAATATTTGATTTTAATTTCATTGTTTATGTTTGCTTCATAGAAAAATAATTAGATAATAACCATAATTAATATACTGTCATATTATTAAGGGCGTAGCCAAAATGGAACTCCGAGTAGAAGTCATAGACAAAATATCCTCTCTTACAATGAAGGGGCAGGCAAAAAGCCAAAACATTCTTTTCAGTGAAGAAAGAGAAATTAGTACTATAAGTGAAACCAATTTGCATATGTATAATGGATGAGAGAATGGTACAGGGGAAGTGCCTCCCTCTTTGTGGCATTTAGCAGGTTACTCACTATTGTCCTACATCATAGAAGATGGGACTCTGCGTGGGACTTTTGTAAACTATAACCAATATCTCTGCAGTTTTCTTTGAGGTGGGGCATGTCCTTAGGAGCTGAGTTTCTCAAGCAATTCATGCTGTCAAGTAATTCAAAGCAAAGTTTGGAGGACATTTCTGCTTGTTATTCCAAATTGACATCCGACATTATTTAAAAACTCCTGTGGGTCAAAAGAGTAGCGTTCTCAGTTCATCGCCTGTAAATTTCCTATAAATTCCTCAAATTGAGCTCCCATACTTCTGAGGGGCATCAACTCTATGGAAATTGTATCCCATTTAGTCACCAGACAGGGTTTCAGGGGCTTCCAAAAGAGGTGATGAAGAACCTAAAGCCACCTTAGCTGTGGAATAAGCTACAGGTTCAGCGATTCCTGTCATGGTAAAGGAATTTTTTTTATATGTTAGGGATTTATTAGGCAGAAATGCACAATTACACACACAAAAAAACTGAGTACACACAAGAGAATAGAGATGTGGGGGAGAGAGAGAGAGACAGAAAATAGAGGGAGGAAGAGAGAGAGACAAGTAACAGTTTGGAACTAAAAATATAGATGTATCTTTGGCTGTTAAAATTTGTGGAATTTGTGAATATATATATGAAGTTTCATCTTGGCCTTGGCACATGGGAAACAGGATGACCCACTCATAAGATAATGGCCCATTTGACAGGTGAAAGGGATGAGCCCTAACAAAGTTCTTAATGGATAATATAAGATTAAAACTGGACCCATACCTTTCACCGTGTACTAAGCTAAAATCAGAATAGATCAAATATCTTAACATTAAAACAGAAACATTGAATCTGTGGGAAAACAGAGAGGTAAAAGTCTTGAAGACATTGGTGTAGGCAAAGACTTCATGAACAAAACACAGATTGCACAAGAACTATTGCAAAAAATCAACAAATGGGATCTCACCCTACTGAATAGCTTTTGCACAGCAAGGGAAACCACCGACGATGTGAGAAAAAATGTTTGTCAACTATTCCTCAGGCAAAGAATTACTATCAAGAACATATAAAGAACTAAAAAAAAAAATCAGTCCTCCCAGATTTAAAGACCCAATCCAAAAATAGACATCTGAGATGAATATACACTTCTCAGATGAAGAAATACAAACAGCAAATAAATACATGAAAAATTGTTCAACATCAC
>RJWM01045805.1:0-12747 GCA_004363535.1 Dasyprocta punctata
GACCCACCTTCTTTTCATCAGGCCCTCACCTCCTACCAGCACATCCAGTGATGTACTCATTTGTGAATTAATCCAGTAGTGAGTATGGTGCCGTATGATCCAATCACCTTTCAAAAGCCCCACATCTAAACACATGAGACTTGGCTGGAGCATTTTAAATATGCACCGTTACAGTTACTTTCCCTTACTATTCTTTGTTTGTTTTGAAAAAAAAGATCAAACTGCTTGGCCAGCTGAGCAATCTGAGTTGCTGAAGTTGTTTAAATACTGCTAATAAAACAGAATTCAAAGAATTACAACTTTCAGCCGGCAGTTTGGCTCAGTGACTTAAGTGCCTGTCTGACAGGCACGAGGTTGTGAGTTCAATCCCTGGTGCTGCAAAAAAAAAAAAAAAAAAAATACAACTTCCAGATGACAGATATAATTAAGCTACCTGGGCATAATTCATGTCCATCCTATTAGAGCATGAGGGGGGGCAAAAAAGGAAAAAATCTTAACCCATCATTTTTATCATCACTGGAGACAAAAAAAAAAAAAATAAAGCCCCTATGTGCACATTGAGAGCAGAGTCTGGACTTGGAAATTTACAATCCACTCACGGTTGTTACCAATCAATGAGCTGGCCGTGATCATAGCATTTGGGGAGGCATTCATATTTGTGACTGAAAAGAAGACAGTTTGCATTAATGTGAACAATGAGGCAAGACATCTCTACTACCTGATGAAACTGCTAAAATGAAGCATAGAGAATAAAGCAAAGGATCCTTTCTGGTCACACAGCCCCCAGGAAGAACTACTCATAACACTCAAGAGTGGGAGGAACCTGTGCAGAGTACTATGGAAACACTACCTCCTGGCTTTCTCTAGGTCAGTGAATTGACGCACCCTGGCACTGGGGTTCTTGGCTTTACGAAGAAGTATTCCATGGTGTTTGGTTTTGAAAGTTGCGTTCAGCATCCCCATGGCTTGATGACCAGTGACTGAGGGTATGGTGACTGGTTTGTGTCTTAAATTCTATTTTTAGTAGTACATGTTCACAGCATATAATGATTACATTCAACTTACATATGCAAGGTATTGCAATTATTAATGAATCATTCTCCCTTGCATCCTGATATACTTTCTTGACTGAAAAAATAGCAGAACTGATCCTGTAGGAATCTCAAGAAACTCTAGGTATTCCTGAGAGAGAATACTCCATGAGTTGAGGAGGAAAAAAGACTTACTAATTTGGAAGTTTTTGCTAACCACCCAACACATATCCTCCACAAATTCTCTCCCTCTCTTTCTTTCTCTCTCTGTCTCTCTCTCTCTGTCTCTCTCTCTCTCTCTGTTCTGTACCATGTGTGTTCAGGAATATATCAGATATATTCAAAGACTGAAATTTTATATAAAATGAAGGAAAACACTTCAGAATTTAGAGAGCATTTTGGTTTGTTTTGGTTAATATGTTTTAATCAATCTGAACTTATCAGTGATTTTTTTCTAATTCTTGCGAATATGGATTTAAGAAGATACAGCAGCTATATATAATATAAAATTAGAAATTAAGCCTTCTCTCATGGTGTAGCAGAATAAGCCTTGTATTAGAAGCCAAAAGACCTATTTTCTGTTTCTGGTTCTGCCACTAAATAGTTATGTGACTGAGCTATTGTGACTTCTGGCACAGTGTTATTTTACTCAGAAGTGACTCTTTCCTGAACTTTGGGGTCAAGGACCCCTCTAAGAATTTCATAAAGTCTATAGACCTTTCCAGAGAAATGCACATAAATGCAGAACTTTGCACACAATAGGTCTAGAACCCCTAAATAATCTCTGCAGCTTCTTTTACTCTACTATACCATAATTTTGTGAACCTGCAAGCAGTAAAAAACGTTGAAGGATTTACTTTAGGGGAGCAGGGAGGAAGAAAAAGAGTAGAAAAGGAAAAGAAAAGATAATAGGGAAGAAAACAGAAAGTTCTATTTCTAGTAACATGAAAACACTGAAATACCTAGTCTGTAGGGCTAGGGGAATAGCTCAATGGTAGAGTGATTGCCTAACATATACAGTGCCTTGGGTTGGATTCCCAGTACCACTTTAAATGAACACCTAGCTGAATAAAATGCAATATAACTGAATTTCACATTATAAAAGAAAATGCTGTGTAAGTTTTTAATTCATTTTAAGGCTACAGCCTCTTGAGAACAATAAAGTAATCCGTGCTAAATAAAATAGAGCAAAATGGAAACATTTACCATAACTATATGATTATCTCAAAATGTGGTTAAATATTTAGAATTCTTTCAAAAGTGAATCTCTCTGGTTTTTAATAATTTTGATTCTGTGATTCAACTCTTAAATCTTTTGGGAGGGAAAAAAACTCAGTCTAGAGATTTCTAATTCTACAAGAACATATCACTATCTTAATTTTTTTCAATGTAATTTTAGCAACTCAGTGTATTCAACCTAAAAGATTTAATTCGCCTTAGACAAATGCCTTGAGCTGAGTTTTGAGCGCGCTGCCTCTTGGGAGGAGCTGCACCAGAGCAGCCACAAGCTGGCTCCAGACGGGCCCTGGAATCTGGTCCCGGCTGTGGAGCCCTAAGCAGGCTGCTTGCCCTAACTGAGGCTCACTTGTCCCCTCTGGAAAATAAAGGTGAGCCTGATTGTGACAGGATGCTCTCCTGCTCTGCTGTTAAGACAGTCTCCCTTCATCACAACCCCCAAGGCACTCGCAGAAATTAACAACAGGGGCCAGAACCATTACCCTTCCAAACACAGATATTGGTGCACGTGTGGCTCTAAATATATGAGGTCCAAACTGGAGCAGGGAGAGTATAAGCGAAATAAACCTCTGACACAGTCATTCTCCAACCTGCTTTCTGTATTACCAGCTTCCTGGTAACAAAATACCTGAGATAATCAACTATCAGAGAGAAAAGGTTTGGGAGGTTCATGGTTTTGGAGGTTCTGGGCCATGGTCTATGGGCCCTGTTGTTTTGGTTCTGTTTGAGGCAGCGTTATCCAGTTGGGGCACACGGCAGAGCAAAACCCATCACCTCATGCTCAGGAAGTAATGAGGAGCAGAGTGAAGGACCAGTGACCCTCAGTCCTCTTTGAGGGCATGTATGTCCTCAGTGACCAAGGGCTTCTCTTGAGGCCCCACCTCCCAACAGTGCCACCCTGAAGCACAAACCTTTAACACATGGGTCTCTGGGGATGTTCAAGGTCCAAACTACAGCGTTTGCTGATGACGTAGATTTCCTCAGAAGTGGGGAGGGGTACGTGCAGGGAAAGAGGTATATGCTAGCATACTTGAATAAGGTCAGCTATTAATTACTAATTTTCAGCTTCTTGAATCTAAGAACTTTTAATCTGAAGTGGACCACAACAGAGTGGACGAACATAAATACACTTCAGTAAGACTTATGCCAGACACTGCAGCCCTGGAGGAGCCAGATGACAGCAGTGAGATCAACTTAGGAAGCTAAGTCTGATCTAATAGGGAGGCGTGTGGACTGTGGAAAGCTGAAACATTCTGTTAGCCAAAATAAACACGTCTGTAGGTGAAGACTGACACATGACAGATCCAATTTGCAATGGTGACTTAGTGACTAAGAGAAGAGCTTCTCGAAGGTATCCAGATAGCTTGAGGTAGAGCAAAAATCCAAAGGCCTTGTCACACCCAAAATAGTCTTTTCTCTGCTATACCATATCCTCCTTTCATCAAAGGTCAGAGCAAATTCCTTTCACAATAGATGTTAGTGCCATCCTCTCCTGTCACTCCCAGTGCTGCTACATTCTCAACAGGCTTTCTCTAAAATGACATTTTTAAGAAGTCCTCCCCCACTTAAGATGCAGTGCTATTGAAAAGCTTTCCAATCAGGCCCACTTTACCCAGATCAAACTGCCTCAGTCTGGTGTGGGAAGACTCCTGGCGCTCGCTCCGCCTCATCATCCATACCTTGACCTTTCGGCCACCGCATTCCTCTTCTGGAGAGTTCTCCCCACTTACTGTCCAAGTCCTTCACAAAGCAAGAACTCTACAGAAGCTCCAGCTCTTCACCTGTGATGATGCAAAACAGCTTCCTTCAGCCCCTCCTACATTCTCTTCCTCACCTGGGATGATGCGCACCTTGAAGAAGGACTTCGCTTCAGCAGACAGTGGTCTTTCCATTCCCAGAAGGACTCAGAGTTGAAATAACCAGGGAACCCAAGGAAGGATCCAGGTCAGCTATGGAGGGACTCCGTTCCTACACAGGGAGAAGTCGTTCACGTAGACACACACAAGGCATCATCCCAGAGGCTGGCTGGAACCCATTTCTCTGGCTCAGGGGTCAGTGTTCTCTGGACAGCGGGATGGCAGAGCCACCTGCCACTGCGGAAAAGGCTAAAATCAAGTCACCCAGCCAATGGGAAGGGCACCCTGCCATCCTCTAAATCCGGTTCCCATTAGTGGGTACACAGAGAAGGGGGCTCAGAAGACAACTCTGGGGTACTGAAAGAGAAGTGGCATCGGGGTCATTTTAGAAACGCCTCGAAGCAGGCCTGACATGCTTCATCCTTTAACATCCAGGACACTGCCTGGCTGTTAACTCTCAAGGCTTATTTTCCTTTTTATTGCTTATATTTTATAACATTTAATTTCTCCAATTTTCAGGCTGACATAGGTACAATAAGGACATTCTGGGTTGGGATAATTTTCACACATGAATGGCGCCTTTTCAGAAAAGAATTGTTCACCTGAAGTAATTAGCCAGTGGCTCTTTGTCTGCATTCTCATTACAACATATCTCTTCTTGCCAAAATGCTCTGGAATCTGGACCTGCACACAGGCATCTTCCCATCTGTGGGTCTGGGGATGAGCAGAGGGGCCAGCACCTTTCATTTGCCATGAATAAGATTCAGTGGTCGGACCGAGGCTTTCATCAGCGAGCCCCGCAGGAAACCTTTCCGTGTGGCACCAGCCTGCCAGAAATTCATATCAAAAACCCACAGGCTTTATTTAACTCTCCCTGGAAGAAGGGATAAAGGTTATAAAATAATGAGGAAGAGCTCTGTTGAGCAGATACCCGAGAGTCATAACCTCTTTGTTAAAACCAACAAAAGAGTTGGAAGATACACTCTATGAGGAGCAGGATCAGGGCTATTTAACTTGCTGAAGGGGAGGCTGGCAGGGAACAAAATTGCAGGATTCATGCATATGAAGGGGTATTGTAATAGAGGGTGCTGAGCAGCTGCCTCCTAATTCCTCTGAGGATGGGTAAGAAATAGGCTTTAAGAGGAGCAAAAGGGTCTGCAGCCATCTGACTATCTCACAAAGAATGAGCATTAAGACTCAGGAAATGAGAGTTCTAATTCCTGCCCCTCCCTGGGCCAGCTGACTAGCCTCTGTGCCTCAGTTTCCTTGGCAATTAGAATGGGCTAGCAGATACCCACCTAGTGCCACAAGATTACCATGGGGAAAAAAAAAAACAGTCATAGGTACAAAATTCCATTTAAAAAGTGAAAAGGGACTAGGGATGTAGCTCAGCAGTAGAGTGTTAGCCTACCAAGTGCCAAATGTCCTGGGTTTGATTCCCAGTACTACAAACAAATAAATATACCACAAAGTGAAAAACATTTTTAAAAATTATCTCAGCTTTGGCAAATGATAGGTGAAGGGTCACTTTAAAAATACTACTAACATACTTAGTAACCCTTGGGTAAAACATAATCAGCCTATAGATACCTCTTTTTCTCAAAAGAAAAGCAAGATCATGTGTGCATATGTATGAGTGGGCTCACATGTGTGTTTGAAGATGCAAGGAGTTATGGCTCTGTTCTGAACATTTGTGCCTTTGGACCTAATCTCTAGTGTGATTCGGACATTTGTGCCTATGTTGAGACCTAACCTCTCGTGTGAGTGTACTACGGAGTCTCCCTCTGTGAGATGATCAGATCCTGACAACAGAGCCCTGTGAATGGGATTAGAGCCCTCAGAAAAGAAAGGAGGTCCCAGAGAGTTGTCGTGTCCCTCTCACCACGAGGCCACAGCGAGAAGGCAGCGTCTGTGAACTGGAAAGAAGGTCCTCATCAGACCACAAAACTGCCAGAGCCTTGCTCCTGGGTTTCTCTACCTTCAGAGGTGTGAACAAGAAGTTTCCGTGGTTCTATTGCTTACAAACCACTCATGTGCGGTGTGTGTGTGTGTGTGTGTGTGTGTGTGCGTGTGTGTGCTGTTACAGCATCCCAAACACATTTTTCAAATCAGTTTTTGGGGGGGACCAGAGTATCAGTTATTTTTAAATTTTTTTTATTTTTACTAGCACATGTACATAGTACATAATTACATTCCTTGTGGGGAGCTGGTTCATGGATATAACACATCTTAATTCTTTCTTACACTCCCTTCACTTTTCTTCCCTCCATTTCTTTTTTAAAAGACTGGTTTAGGGCTGGGGGTTTAGCTCAGTGGTGTAAGCACCTGCCTGGCAGGCACAAGGTTGTGAGTTCGATCCCCAGTACCAAAAAATAAGATAAAATAAAATAAAATAAGACCTAAAATCAAAGTAACATCATAGAAAATGCTAAGGTGTATGAAAGACTATAAGGGCTGATCAAAAAATATGGTGTTTAAGTTTTAAACATTTATTACAGTAAAAAGACACCTGTCATTAATGTTCCTTCAGATACTCCCCGTCAGTTCAGACACACACATCCCATCACTCTTGCACATTCTGAAGCTGTTCTGGAAGCCTTCTTCCCTGTCTCTACAAAATGTGACCAAGGATACAGTGAATGCTGCTGCTGAATGTCATCCAATTGAAAGGCAGGCTGGTAAAAATATCATGGGATATTCTCATCCACTTTATTTACCACCTATGGTACCATGCAACTTCTGGTTTTTTTCCCCAAGTCAGAATGACCACAAGAGGTAAACATTTTGAATTGATTCAGGACACTGAGGCAGGCACAAAAGCACAGATAAGACACTCATGAAAATGGACTGCCACAGTGTTTGAGAAAGTGGCAAGAACAATGAGATGTGTGTTCAAAATGAGAAAGAATATTGTGAGGATTACTGACAATGTGTTTTTTACTGTAATAATTTTTAAATGTAAACATTCACATATTTTCTATCGCACTTCATAATTTGGTGAATGGATTCAATTTTCCAGAACTTTTTTTTAATCACAAGGCTTTCACAATCCTTTCCAAAGCCACCAAAATATAGTATTCTATCTCAGAAATCATAGAAAATGCTAAGGTGTATGAAAGACTATAAGGGCTGATCAAAAAATATGGTGTTTAAATTTTAAACATTTATTACAGTAAAAAGACACCTGTCTTTTTTAAATCTGAAAAGCCAAAAACAAAAATCAATGGACAAACTATAAAAATAACAGCAAAATAGTATATTATAAAATTGAGAGGTCTCATATGTATAAACCAAAAAAGTAGTTAGGATGGAAGAAAATGCCCTGGCATCAAAATGTGAAATAAAATATCCAGGTGCAAACTTAATAAAAAATGTCCAGAAGCTGTAGGGAGAAAACAAAAGGCACTCCTTAGAGACCCAGAAGCATACCTGAAGAAATACGATACACCAGGCTTTGACATATCAGTAATTATGAATGTCACTTATATAACAAAACCGCAGTATAAAATGTCATCATAACCTATTTCTGGCAGAAAGCAAGTTATTACAAGGGTCATTTGAAAGAACAAACCAGCAAAATTAACCAGGAAAAAAAAAAACCTTTAAAAATACGGGTAGTGTAGCAGACTAGCTGATAGATAATAAACCTCTATAACTAAAAACAGTGTGGTATTGACACACCTCTAGGGAAACCAACAGAACAAAACAGAAAATAGAGACCTAGACTTAAATGTGCATGGAAATTTGGTACACAATAAAGAAGATATCTCAAGCATTTCCCACATCATACACTCTAAAACCCCAAATGGATTGGGGATTTAAATGTACATCATAAATCTATATAAATACTATAAGACAATATAAGTAAATTGCTCTAGAATTAGAGAGGGGAAATTTTCCTCACTGATTGAAAAATTCAGAAGAAAGAGAAAAGATTAATATATTTGATAATAACATAATACCAAACAAATTTGATAGCATACTTTTTTGTCTTTTTTTTTGAGACAGGGTCTTGCTATGCAACACAGACTGGCCTTGAGCTCACTTTGGAGCCCAGGTTGATCTCGAACTTAATGATCTTTCTGCATCAGTCCCCCGAGTGCTGTGATTACAGGCATGAGCCACCATGACAGGATAATGGCATACTAAGGCAGAGCAACATGAGCAAAACTAAACAACAAATGATGAACTGGGCAAAATTATTTGTGATTAAAATTACTATGACAGAAAAACTCAGAAAAATCAACTTGAAGGAGAAAGGAGGTTTATTCTGGCTCACAGTTTCAAAGGTTTCAGTCCATGGTTACTTGGCTCTGTTGCTTCTGGGCCCATGGTGAGGCAGACTATCATGGCAGAGAGCCAAGCAGCCCACCTTATGGCAAACAGGGAGGAGAGAAAGGAAGACAGATAGGCAGGTCAATCAGGACACACCCTCAGTGACCTGCTCCCTCCAACTAAGCCCCACATTCTGAAGTACCCACCACCCTCCAGTAATGCCACCAAAGGATGAACCCAACAACTGGCTATTCCACCAATGAGGTCAGACTTCTCAGGATTCAATCACCTTCCCAAAGGCCCCACCTCTGCTGTATGAATGAACACGTCTTCAGCAGATGAGCTTTCAGATGATATTTCATATCCAAACCATAATAGTCACAGACATAAAAACTAAACAAAACAAAGAAATGAAGATCACAAAGTACTAATATCTCTAGTATACAAAGATCCCCTAAAAACACAAGAATAAAGATTTAACAGTACTATAAGAAATATAGGCTAAGTGATGTTAATGAAAATGAAATAAGTAAGAAACTGCAAAAAGCCACCTCCCATAAAAGCAACTGAAAAGTGATACACACACACACACACACACACACACAAAACTTATCAGAATCAGTAATGTTGGAAGTCTAAAAACGAAAGAAAAATTTGGTATAATTTTGGATCTTGGGAATTCTTAATCAACAGAAAGAGCAGAATTCTAGTAAGAGATGAGATCTCCAGCATTTTAATTTGCCCTAACTCAATCACCCATCCTTTAGCTTAACCAAGTCTTGAAAATAACAATCCACTTTTCCAACCTAATGCTAGTATCAAAGCAAACAGAATGGACCTTATTTGCAAAGAATGGTCCTTAGTCAATCTGTAGTATCTCCATGTTTTATTTTACCTAACTGGTACTCACCCATCACTATAAGTGCAACACAGTGGGCATTCATCAAAATATTTACAGGCAAATGCTTTGTTCTGTCTATTGCTTTCTGAGGCAGTAAGTGTAGGCATAAGCTTAGAAAAAAAGGCTGAGGAATAACATGCTTTAGGGAATAAAGTTTTTGCTCCACACATATTAACAGGATTATGCCCATATTCAGAAGAGACCTAAGCCTTAAATTCTTGCCTCCACACAAGCAGGAAGTGAAGATTAAGGTGGAGTTGTGAACCACCTGGGCAAGAACTGAAGGTTCACCGGAACATAAAAATAATGCTCCTCCTCAAAGCCTAAGAGACTTTTTTATTTCTAGATATTTATGTAACCTATGTCCAATCATTAAGCATGTGTGTTAACAAACATGAACTTTGTTGGTCACAAATAACAACAAAAAAAACTTTTAAAAATTAGTTCAGAAAAACTACCAAAAACAATCAACAACAGCTACAATATGCAAAAACAAAAAATTCTCAAGATGAAGAAACTTATTTCCAGAGCTCCATATTATAATATTCAAGATGCCCAAAAGACAAAAGATATGGCAGGGTCAAAGGAATAAGAAAATACTGTCTATCCATGGAGAGAAAATCAATAGAAACTTGTCCTTGAAGTCGCTCAGGTGTTTGGAGTTACTGGAAAGATTTTGAATGAGCCACAAGAAGCCATGCCTAAGAACTAAATAAAAATATAAGAACAATATATCATCAATAAAGAATAACAATAAAGGAACAGAAAATAGTTAAAATATCCAAACAGAAATTCTGGAGTTGAAAAGTACAGCAACTGAAGTGAAATTTTTGCAGTAGAAGTTTCAATAACAGACCGTTTCAAACAAAAGAATCAGTAAGTTTGATGACAAATCAATTGAGAGGTCAACCTAAGGAACAGAAAGAAATAATAATGAAAAAGAAGAGTGTCCATGAAGCCCATTGGATGCCATCAAGCATACTAACATATGTATAATAGGAGAATCAGAAAATGATGCGAGAAAAAAAAGAAAGGAAAGAATATATTCACCAAAAGAAAGACACACAGGCAGAGTGGATCAGGAGACAGGGTCCCTCAATAAGCTTTATACAAGAAACACTTCTAACTAGAAAGAAAATTCATAGACTGAGAGTCAAAGGAGAGAGAACAATGCTCTATGTGACAGGGAGCCAGAAAAAGGTAGGGGTAGCTTGCCCAACAACTGTAGAATGGATAAGAAAGACATGGCATTTTTATACAATGGAAACCTACTCAGCTATAAAGAAAGATAACCTCAAGGCTCTTGTAGGTAAATGGATACAACTTGAGATCATGCACATAAATGAAATGGTTCAGAGTTACATGGGTGAACATCATGTTGTCTCCCTAGTATAAAAAACTAAAGGAGTTAGTGGGATCCAAAATGCACAATACATATTGTGAAAGTGAAAGGGGAAGAAATGTCTAAAAAGGGAAGGCAGTGGCCATTGTTAATCTATTATTGTTATTTGAATTTCATTGTTTTCATTGTTCTGTTTAGTTTGGTTTTATTCTGTTTTGTTTTGTTTAATTTTATTATATTTCATGGCAGGGGCAGCTATTTCAAAGACAAAATATATTATGGTAGCCATTATTGATTTCCTACTATCTTGTCTTGAAGCCTTTTATTACTCTCATTGTTTTGTTTTGATTGATTTTATTCTATTTTGTTTTGTTTGATTGTATTATGTCTGATGGTATAGGCAACTACTTTAAAGATAACAAGAGGCTTCACGGTAGCCACTGATGTTTAACTGTTATCTTGTTTTGAATTCCTGTATTGCTATCATTGTTTTTATTGGTTTTATTCTGTTCTATTGTGTTTGATTTTGTTGTGTCTGACAGTATGGGCAGTTATTTTGAAGATAACAAGAGGCATTATGGTAGCCATTGTTGATTTCCTTTTATCTTTTCAAGTCATGTACCATGTTCATTGATTTGTTTTGATTGACGTGACTCTGTTTTGATTTCATTTGGTTATATTCTCTTTAAAATAAAATTTTTAAAAAATTTAAAAAGAAAGAATATATGAAGAAATGTTCGTTAAAAACCTACCATATCAGCCGGGCGTGGTAGCGCACGCCTTTAATCCCAGCACTCGGGAGGCTGAGGTAGGCGGAGTGTTGTGAGTTCGAGGCCGACCTGAGCTACACAGTGCGACCCTGCCTCAAAAAACCAGGGCTGGGAGTTTGGCTCAGTGGCTTAAGCGCCTGTCTGGCAGGTGCGAGGTTGTGAGTTCAATCCCCAGTACCGCAAAAAAAAAAAAAAAAAAAAAAAACCTACCATATCTGAAGAAATAGATTAATCCCCACATCTAAGAAACAACGAATGCCAAGTAGGATAAGCTCAAAGACACTCACACTAAGATCCAAAACAAACACATCATTGTTGAAAGTTAAAAACAAAGAGTAAATCTTGAAAGCAACAAGAGAAAAGCAGCTTACCACAAACAAGGTATGATCAATAAGAGCGAATAGTTAACTTTTCATTAGATAAATGAGGGGACAAACAGTAGTGAGAAGAAAAAAATGAAAGCCAAGAATTCTAACAAAACTACCTTGTAAAATTAAAGGAGAAGAAAGGCATGGTGGCACACATCTGTGGTTCCAGCTATTTGGAAAATTGAGGCAAGAGGATCACTTGAGCCAGAGTTCAACAGGCAATAAAACATGACACTGTGTCAAAAGAAAGAGACAGGGGATAAAGACATTCCCAGATAAACAAGGACAGAAGTCATTGAGAAGGCCTGTCCTGCTAAAGTTAAAGGCTGAAATGAAAGTACAGTAGACAGTAACTTGAATCCACGTGATTTAACAAAAAGAATACTGATAAATAAAACTACATATATAGACATGAAAGACAAAATTAATGGATTTTTTCTTTTTACCTCATTTTTTGCTGCATAAGGTAAAGATAACTACACTAGGATTCTACATTGTTAGGAACACAGTGTATTAAGACATAATTCATAAAAGCAATAGCATAGGGAGGTAGAGCTTTATAGGAACAAAGTCCTTAAATCCTATTGAAATTAAACTGGCATTCATTTAAAATAAGTTGTTACCAATTAAAATGTAATTGTAATTCTCAGAGCAACCACAAATAAACTAATTCACATATGTATTGTAACAGAAAAAAAGAGAATCTAAATGGTACCCCAGAAAATATATTTGACAACAAAAATAGTAGTAGTGGAGCAATTAAGGGATTAAAAAAAAAAAAAGATGATCCAAACAGAAAGCATGCAAATGAGAAAATGTCAGTAGGAAGTCCTTCCATATCAGCAATTAAATTAAGTGTATAGATTAAATACTTCAATTAAAAGGCATAGTTTACACCCTGGGAAGCCAGAATAAGAGGATCATAAGTTCAAGCCTAGCCTGGGAAACTTAGTGAAACCCTGTCTTAA
>RJWM01045806.1:0-12625 GCA_004363535.1 Dasyprocta punctata
AAAAAAAAAAAAAAAAAAAAAAAAAAATAGAATAGGTAAATCTGGGAAGCAGCCTATATATACATTAGCATATGAATGAATAAAGAAAATGTGGTATTTCCGCACAACGGACTACTACTCTGTCATAAAGAAAGATAAACTTGAATAACTTGTAGGACAATAGATGCACCTTGAGTTCATAATATTAAGTGAAACAAATGAGACACATGAGCTTAAATATGGCATGGTTGTTCTCATCTGAGAAACCTAAAATATAAATAAAGGGCAAAGTAAAAGGTAAATAATAGGGAAGAGGGAGATAGATGTTTTACAAAAGGGAAGTGGATCAAGAGATGGAGGGAGGGAGGGAAGAGATGAAACAAGGATTAAAATATATTATGTTCAAGTGTCAATTTCCCCATAAGGAATACAATCATTGTGAACTGCAAAAATGCACTAATAAAACAAAAAATTGAAAGAAAAATCTGTTTTTTCGTGTTATTCATACAATTAGCTCTATTAGTTACTGATTAATTACTACTTTGCACTGTTAATCTTTCATTTTGCTTAAATAGTGCTTACATAATAGAGAAATAAGTAATATAGAATAATTATCTCAAATAAAAATATACTTTATATTTTATATTATAGTGCCTATATGCTAAATTGTTTATAATCAATTATTTTAATGTGGCATAGAATGGTTACATCTAGGTGACTTGAAAGTTGTTTGTAACCAAAAAACCTAAGTGTTTATAATCCAGAAGGGTTACTCAAGGAGTGTCAGAATGGTTTATTAAATACATAGATCTATCAATAATCACATGCAAAGCTCAGAATCATTCATCAAGGAAGTATAAATTAAAGCTAGAATGATACACTACAACAAATTATTGAGCTAAAATTAAAAGGTTGGCAAGATAAAATGTTGAAAAGGACCCAGAGTAACTAGAATTCTCATACACTGTTGATGAGAATATAAAACAGAAAAGCTACACTGGGAACTATGTGACTTTTTATAACATTAAACATAAATATATGAGTACACTTAAGTTTTTCCCCCTGCATTAGCATATGCCTGAGACACATAATACATCTATCATGGGGAACTGGTGCCTAAACATAGAGTTTCTTGATCTTTTTTACTTCCTATTCCCTTCCTCCCATTTTTCCCATCCTTAGATATACATTTTTATCAAAAAGAAATAACACATCCACAAAAGGACTTGCACATGAATGATTATAGCAACTTCATTCATAAGGACACAAACACCAAACACCCATGTCAATGATCGAGCAGATAAAATGTGCAGTATGGTCCTACAGCACAATACTACCCACCAATAAAAAGACAGAAACTCTTAATATGGAACAACAGTAATGTATCCTACTATGTCCTCGAGTCTGTGTTCATGTTGACACTCGTGTTGAAGCCTAGTCCTCCTGTGGTAGTGTTAAGATGTGGGACCTTTGAATGTGATCAGTGCCCTTACACAAGAGACCTGACAGCTTCTGCCCTTTCCACCACCTGAGGACACAGAAACAAGGCACTTGTTTACAAATTACCCAGTCTAAGTATCTTGTTAGAGCAGCACAAACATCGTAAGATGAGCCTCAAACTCATTATGCTAAGTGAAAAAACCAGAGACAATAGAATACATAGTGTTTGATTCCATTTATTAAAAATTTTAGAAAACACAAATTAATCTACAGTGACAACAGGGCAGTTATTGAAGTCAACAGCAGAGAAAGACAGGGTTTTCAAAGTGCCACAGAAATGTATTAGGGAGTGGAAATACTATATTACAGTTGTATCTTTGGTTTTTTATTCATTTACTTTCGGTACGGGAATCGAACTCAGAACCCCGTGCTTGCCAAGCAGGCGCTGTGCTGCTGAGCTGTATCACCAGCCCCACAGGTGTATTTTTACAGATATGTACATCTGTCAAAATTTATCAAATTGCTTGACATCTCATGTATAAATGTGTCCCACCATACATCAGCTTTAACTCAAAAAAGTTGATTAAAAATAAAATTTTAGTAAACATGATAACTAGCAGTATATTTTGATAGAGAAACACTGTGCAGCATACCCCAGCGAAGTCAAAATTCAAAATTTGCAGCCTAGGTCATTTGCAAATTTTTTTTCTTAGAACCTAACTAATAATTGTTCATGGAAACCCCCACAGTTTCATGGAAACCACAAATGCTTTATTCTCCACAACTGTTGGCTGGTCTGTTTGTTTGTGTAGATTGTTGTTTTTGCAAGAGGATTGCAGGTAGCCCATCCGAGAGCATTATTCAGTTCTCCTTGCTGCTGATTGGTTGTTACCCTGTAACTCATCTCAGGGAGATGCCCCAGCCAATAGGCACAATCACAGGTTGCTGTACCAGCCTGCAGCTATCCTGAGTGTTCCCTGTTTTGTTCTTGGTAAAGCCGTAGAATCCCTCTAAGATGCTGCCAAAACACCCTGAAACTTCTTCCTTCCTTCCTTCCTTCCTTCCTTCCTTCCTTCCTTCCTTCCTTCCTTCCTTCCTTCCTTTTTCTTTCTTTCTTTCTTTCTTTCTTTCTTTCTTTCTTTCTTTCTTTCTTTCTCTCTTCCTTCCTTCTTTCCTTTCTTCCTTTCTTTCATTTTAAAGAGAAACACACATACACACTTGCACATGGAAAAGAAAAACAAAAAGCAAAAGAGACAAACAACAACTACAAGAACAACAAAAAAACCCAAAACAATAACAATATAGATTTTCAAACAAGATGATAGGAATTTAGCAATGGTTGTTATGTTGCATATTGTTGTCTTCAAAACAGTTGCTTAGATTACCAAATACAGACATGTAAAAATGATCAAAGCATATGAGCATTAACTGTTCTCTTCCAAGAAGTAATAGAACTAGTAGTATAATCATCTTAGCTATCTTATGTATATATATACACAAATTTATCTCTTCCTTTTCCTGTTTTTCTTTTCTCCTTTCACCTATCCTAGCTGTTTTCCCCCTTTGAGCAGTTTCTTACCCTTTCAAAACATTTAAGACACTCCAGGAGAGGGTTAAACTACTGTACAGTATTTTTATAAAATTAAATTATTACAATACTATATACAATATTTTATTGAATGAAATTACAAAGCTGCAGAAGACATATTCTATTTAGTTTTAAACTATAAAAATAGGCATTTTTCTGATCTTATCTGAAATTTGCTGTTTTTCACAATTCACAAGTGCTCTAGGAATGCAACCGCGGCAACTTGGGGGGTCTGTAGTGTGATCAAATTAACTGACTGCAAAAACTTAGTAGCAATTCTGGATTTTAATTAAAAATGTACAGCAAATATCTGAGAAAGCATCTATCCAATGTCAACATTGGTTGGTCCTCTCAATGGTGGCAACGCTACCTGCATTCTCACAGAAATCATGGACAAGTGACCATAATTCCCTAAACTAATAATCAGAATATACATCTACTGAAACAAAGAACTGGAGAGAAGAAACTACAGCAACCAAAGTGAATTCAGTAACAAAAACCTTTTTTACAGCTTTCGAAATAACCAGATACAAACTAAAACTGTAAAACTCACTGTTAATATATTAGAAATTACCAGTTTAAAAAAGTGGACTCTAGATTCCATTCATTATTGATTATTGTAGGCCCAAAAAGTAAGTACTGAGAAACACTCTTACAAATTAAATTGTGGCATACTTAGAAGGAAAATTGCTAAACACAACTGAAAAGCATAAAACTAACCTAGAAAAATTGTATAGATATTCCAAGTTCATAGATAAGAAAGAAGTAAATCCTCCACAGGTTAATTTATAATTTTAATCCAATTCCAATAAAAATCCTCTTGGTAAAAATAGAAGAGAGTCTGTTAAACTAGAAGATTATACTACCCAAGAAAAAACTCTGAAAATATGGTGCCACAAAGGATTTTTTATACTATATAAGAAAATTATACATCTAAAACAATTAAAACCACATAATACAGAAACTGAACAATTTGGCCAAAAACAAATACTAGTAGCTATCAGAAATTAATATATAAAAGATATAGAATCAAAAAAAGAACCAAAAGGTGCTAACAAATCAATTAGTTGTTTGTACAAGATTTTAAATTAGATAAAACCTTGCCTCATGCACTAAAAGAAATTACAAATGCGTTAGTTAAAAGCTTTTTAAAACATACAACAAAAGAACTATAAACAACAAAGATAAATGCTTAACTCTAAAAAGAGCCTACTGAGTCCTAAGACCATGTGGGAAACTATTCTTGTTTTAAACTGAAAAATGGTGCATATTCATAATACGTTTTTAAAAGTAGAAAAACTGGGTGGGGGTACAGTTCAGTGGCACAAATGCCTCCCTGGCAAGCATAAAGTCCTGAGTTCATTTCCTGGTACCAAAAAAATAAAATAAAGTAGCACAACTTTATAAGGAAGAAAACAATCTTTTCCCTTGATTATGCCCATCTATCATACCTCCCTGAACTAAAACTTATCATTACTGTGTATGTATCTGCATAGGGTTTTTTCTATACCACACAAATATTTTTACTGTGAATAAGCAATGAATTTCATTTTTTATTCTGAAATGGGTAAAGATTCATAAGAAGCTATGAAAGAATGTACTAGGAAGTTTTGTACACCTTTAACTCAGTGTCTTTAACACAGTAATACTTTGCATCTTATAGTACTTTATCAAAACCAGAAAACAGACACAGGTACAAAGCACACAAACTCTGTGTGTATGTTTCTGTGTATTTTGTGTGTGCATGTGGGTAGAATAATATTACCAATCCTACAATCTAGAAATTTAAGCATTCCATTCCCATAGTACCCTTCATTCCTTTATACAGTCACAATGACATCTTTTTCCCACACCTAACCTCTGGTGACCAGTAAATCTTTCTCTATACCTGTAGTTTCTCCATACAGATATGAATGTTTTATAAATGGAATCTTGCATCCTCTTGAGATTGCCCTTTTTACAGTACACATAGTTACCCCAATGTTCTTGCAGGTGATCATACATATCAATATTTCCTTCTCATCACTGAATAGTACTCCATTGCACAAATTTACTAATTTGTTAGGCCATTAGGACATTTGAGTAGTTTCTCCACTTTTCAGTTATTAAAAAAAAAAAACACGCTTCTGTGAATATCCGTGTGAGTTTCAGAATTAAAATAAGATTTTTTTCTCTAGGATAAATTTCTGAGGGTACAATTAATCTTATTGTAGTTACATTTTTGAGTTAAGAAATTGATAAACTGTTTTTCAAAAAGGCTTTAACAGTTTCCATTTCTGTCAGCAATGTGTGACTGATCCAATCTCCCTGCATCTTTCCCAGCCTTTGTTTTAGCTATTCTGATAGCTGTGTGGTGGGAATTCATGGTAGATTGGATTTACTTTCAACTCATGACTCAAGGCATTTAACATCTTTTTATTGCACATTCACCACCTGTATTTCCTCTTCGACGATTTGTTTGCTCATGCCTTTTGCCCCAGTCCTAATTGGTTTGTTTGGTTTTTGTACTGCACAGTTTTAAGAGTCCTTTCCATTATGTATTTTAGATACAACTCCTTTGTCAGTTCTGTGACTTGCAAATATTTTCTTCCCCCTAGTAGCCAATCTTTTCAGCCACTTCACAGAAAGATTTTAATTTTCATGAGATCCCATTTATCTACTTTTCCTTTTCTGGATGATCCTTTTTCATGTCAGGTCTAAGAGGTGGTTACCAATCCTAGGTGTCAAAGATCCTCCTCTCTACCGCATACCTGATTCTCCAAGTTTTACAGTTTTATGTTCTACAGTTAAGCCTGTAATAGACTTTAAATAGTTTTATTGTTGTTGTTGAGGATATGGGATTTAATGAAGTGCTTTTTGTTGCTGTTCAGTGGATGTCCAATTTGTTAAAATGTCTTCCCTCCACCTTTAAATTGTTTCTACTTCCTTTCCCAAAGTTAACGGAGTATCTTCATGTGGGTCCTCTTTTGGCTTCTCTACTTCACTTCTTTGATCCATGATGTATTACTCTACCAATACCACACTGTCTTGACCATTGTAACTCAACAGCAGCCCTTTATATTGGGAAGGGTGAGTTCTCCTGCTTTTTGACTTTTTTGCTATTCTAGAGACTTTTACTTACAATATACTTTATAATGATTTGATCCATCTCAACAAGAAACTCCGGAGATTTTGTTTGGAGTTATGTTAAAACTATAACTCAAAATAAGGCAGACTGATGTCTTCCTTATGCTTCATCTGAATACAAATATTTTTAAAACATCAACTCAGTATTCATTAACAGAATTAAGAGTACACAATATAACCAACAAAAATGAGAAATAAGACAAATATTCTATATATAAAACACATACAAATAAACACTATTATTCCTATTATTCGAAAAAAGCTGAATAAGATAATCTATAGAGAAATAATTTGAAAACTTCAACTTCACTGGTAATCAAAAAGTGCATATTCAAACCAAAATAAAGTAAATATTTACAGCTACCAAACTGAAAAATATTTCAGACAAAATTACTCAGACACAGTGATGAAGATTAAACAAGAAAAGCTCCTGCTTTCTGTTGTAGGAGTCTGTCTCCTATCAATTTTTGGTAGTTGGGAGTATTTATGGGAAATATGTAAAAGAAGTGCCCTTTAGCCCCATGTTTTCACTGATGGAAAACTATCTCAATTAAAATAACCATAAATAAAATAGACATTTCATATACAAAATGCATATGAAATTGTAATAGTAAAAAAGAAAGAAAAATCTAAATATCCAATTGCAGGAACTCAAGCCTGACCAACCCTGGGCCACTTATAGCACACCCATCCTCCCTGTCCCAGCCTCCTATGGCAAACTAGCCCACTGCAGTCTTTCTCCACCCAGAAATCACTTGTAAGGACGCAGTCACTTCCTTGATCCAAGGGTAAATGAGAATGCAAAACAGAGTCAATATAGAATGTGGGCAGCCAGGAGATTCTTGCCTCTAGAGGGCAGAGGAGCCCTAAGCTTCTGGCTCATCCTGCTTTTATTCACTCAAACATGAAGTACAAGCAATTAAAATAACACAAGATTCTTTTGTCTTCCATTTTTTATTAGTACATGCCTAGGAAAGCAGTCTGATCTCAGCTTATGGACTTTTCCCTAGAACCTGCAACATGCATGCCATCATCTCTGCATGCTGCTTTTCTCCTTTGTGCCCACAGAAGAGGCCAATTAGGCCTCAATTCTCCTCTGGTCACCCACATCTCCCCCTTTTTGTTTTTATAATAACAACATTTGAATATCAGTCACTACCTTTCATCCCTAGGGGAAGCAGGCAGGTGCAGATCTTTCTATGTTGAGGTCCATCCTTTAATGACCATACCTTTATCGAAGGCTGCAATGTATCTGTACTGGCTCTTTTCAACAAGCGCAGCCCTATCTGACCACCTAACTGAACTCTCTCCCCTAAGAAAACACTCCTAACTGCTGTGAGGGGCAATAGGCGAAGACAGCTCTGGCTACTTCTGGCTAAAGAGGGTCCTAGTTGTGCATCAAAGTCAGAATCACTCCCACAAGGCCCATCCAAATTCCCTCACCAGGCAGGTTTCAACAATGGATGACTTTTTCTGTCTTCTGGGTAATTTTCTTCAGTTGTCTTTCCAGGAGAAGGCTCTGACTGATGAGTAGAGTGGAGTTACACTTCTCCATGGGTATCCACATCTTTCATCCATTTGCTGCAATGATACAAACAAAACTTGTCCCCACACCATCAGAGTTCCCAAGTAACCACAAAAACTACTTCGAATTTTCTCGCGAGGTATGCATAACTCAAGCTGCATCAAAGCCCATTTGGTTCCTGCAAAAAGAGGGTAAACTGCTGCTGAGAACTGACAGTAAACAGTACATCATCCACACAATGCATTATATAGGCTTGGAAATTTTCTCAACAAAATACATTCTATCCTTGTAACTGTCTTCCCATAGTCCTAACCATACTGACACAGATAGGGACCACCAATCATTCCCTGTGGCCAAACCCCTTATTCCTGTGACAATTCCCACTTTCCATCAATCCCTGAAAATTCTTTCCCTACATTCCAACAATTATGACACCTGCTTTCCCTTAATTGACACAACAATATCCTAAAAATATTTATAACCCTTACCTTCAACAATGCTGATACACTCAGTCTCCTTTAAGGGACACAATAATCCCCTAAAAATAGTTTCCTTTAATCTCTTTGCTACTTTTGAAGCAGCCTGATGTCATTTATCTGAACTTCTAACCAATGAATTTTGTCCCTTTTGTCTGACTACTGGTGTCCTTGCTTTCATTTTAATTGTGATGCACTCATGTTCATTTTGATACTGAACTCGGCTTTCATTCTAATTCTGAGCTTTGCCCCATTACTCCAGCTGAGAGGTTTCTGTGTGTACTCACATTTCTTTTCCTTTTCTTTTGCCCTTTTACTTTGTCAAAGAAACTTTCTGTGCACAATCATGCTTGTTTTCCTTTTGCCTTTTACCCTGGATTCTTTTTTCCTATCTTTTGCTTCTTCTCACTTCTTCTTTTCTGAAAATTCTCCACACACACTAAGATTTCTTTTCACTCGGGGCAGAACTTCCCCCAGTCAGGTTTCTTTGTTCCTGGTGCAGGCTTTTCAAGTCTCTGCTTGGACTTTTCCCAGCCCTAGTGTCCCTGTTCAGGCGCTAACTGTAGTGAACTCTGATACCCTGGGCTAGAACCCTGTAGCAGACCAGTCTCAGGTCCCTACCCATGTGCCTCTTGTGGAGAACCAGCATATTCATCTTTCCCTACCCAAGCAACACTTGCAGAGACCCAGTCCTGCTAGTTTGTTCCCCTGACCAAAGAGTGAATGAGGATTAAAGACAGACACAGTTTAGCATGCAGACAACCAAGGGGCTTTTGTCTCTAGTGGGCAGAGGAGCCCAAAGCATCTGCCTCATACTGATTTCACTCAAACACAGGTATAAGCAATTAAAAACACACACAAGATACATCTGCCTTCCATTATCCATTAAGTATATGCCCAGGTAAGCAGCCTGATTTCAGCTGTAGTAAGTTTTTCTTTGTGCCCGCAGAGGAGGCCACTTAGGCTTCTATTCTCATCTGTTCACCTATATCCAATGACAAGAAGACATTAATTAAACTATGGCACAGCCATGTGATACAATATTATGCAGCCATTAATAAATTATGTATTTGAAGAATTTAGGGTCTGAGCATGGTGGTGCACACCTAGAATCCCAGCACTCAGTAGGATGCGGCAGGACATTCCTGTGAGTTCTGCGCCAACTGAGGCTACAATGTGAGTTCAAGGCCAGACTGGACTACATAGCAAAACCTTGACTCTAAAAAAGGTCAAAAAAAAAAAAAGCAAAAAAATAATTTAGTAACATGATTGTTCAATATATGTTCCTAACCAACAAGAGTTATATCAAACATGTTAATGAAATACAATCCCAAAAGTATTTTAAAGTGTATTTTTTGTACAGAAAAATATGCTGTGGGAAATATGCTATAAAAATAGCATTTGTTAATGTTACGAACTGAATCATTTTCCTTTTTTATACTGCTCTGTATTGTGTAACTTTTCAACAATAAACACGTATCATTTTTATAATCAGAAACTTATTCATAAAATGCGGAGTAATTTTAGTAGTGATCATTTTGTCATAATAGACCTAATTTTCCTAACTCATGTTGTGAGCTGATGTAGCAATTGCACATCTAGGCAAATTCCCAAAAGGTTGATTATGTGAGGACAAGAAAGTCTGACTCCTTCAATAAGTCAAAATATTCTCCCTGCATGTATAGTTTCAAGAATGAACTTACTTATTGAAGTTAGAACACTAGACAGAATAATAATAAAAATAGCACTAAAGTTAAGTCATCCCAGGTACACAGTAACACCCTTCTTCTCAGAGTACTTGTGGTCTTGTAGTTCTCATGCCTCTGTATAGTCACCAGAATAATAGTCATGCCCCATCCCTAGGGAGAGCAAGATGTTAAAGAAGGACCATACCAACTCCCACTTGCCCTCTATTTGGAAACTGGGCTATTCAATGACTGTGACCTGCTTCTAAATGTTTTATAACTTGAGCAAACTGTGCCAAATGTGCTAACGCACATTTCAAAGAATCAAAAATTCAGGCCTCGTTACAACTGTAACTGCACTCAATTATTGTGAGGAGTGGTTGAAAGTGGAGGTGTGAGGCTAAAGCAAGGCCAGCCCTGAGAGCACAACGCCAGAGGTGAGCCACATGAACAAGCTGTCCCAGCTCCAAGAACGCAAGGCACCCAAGGCTAGCCGGGTGAAGGAATTGTTTGACAGAAGAGCCCTACCTGACATCAACTTGCCCAGTGTATAAATAAATATGCTGCAGTCGTTGGGTACTTCTTTTTCTCCTACAAGGAGAGGAGACTCCACCTGACCTCAGCTTTCTGCATTCTGACTCTTCTCTCCATTTCTTCATCCTCCATCCTCACCCCACCCCACCCCTGGAAGTTTGAGAGCTGCGCTGGACACAGAAGATTATTTGGCATTTTAAAACAAACTTCAGGCTTACCAAATTATTGCCTTAGGATACTTATGATACATTTGACCATATAACTTCTTACCCAAACTGGGACACTTCTGAGGGTGAATGGGTATGTCAATAGTCAAGCTGGTTTTAATCCCTCAAAAACCTATTCTACTTCCTTGAATTCTCCAATGCACTGTCCTTTTTTCTCTCCCATTTATTCTTTTTTGATTCACATCCATGCCTGTACCCTGTGGTCTATGCACTAGACAGAATAATTCATGCTTGATATTAGATAACGCCAACATTTCAATGGCTAATACAATAAAAGGTTTTGCTCGCTTGCTCATGCAGAGTCAAATGTTGGTTGGGCAGCTGCCTTAGGCAATAACTCTAAGATCCAGAAATCTTCCACACTGAATACACTACCTCTGCCCCCAAATCTGCTGGAGATGCTTTTAAGAGTCCGACCAAAAGTAGAATACATCATTTACATTCATGTCTCATTGGGCAAAGCTGAGTCATCTGACCATTACCTATTTCTAAGGGAGGCCAGAAAATGCAGATTTCCTCTGTGTCCAGGAAAAGGAAATGAAATTAATAAGCATCTAACCAGGGTTCTGAAATACTGTAACTGTCATTTCCAACACAGCTACTCTCTCAGCATCTGTCTTTATCAACAACTATGCAGAATTTTCCCAGACATAGATCTCTTTGATCATTGGCATTTTGTTACTCCATATTTCTTGATATTCCTGAAAATAGTTACACAACTAGGACATTTTGTGTTATGATAAGTGAGGAACTCCCACCTCTGGAAATCTCAGCAGAGAACAGAAATCTTTTTTATGCCAGGCACAGTGGTACACACCTGTTGTAATCTCAACATTAGGGAGGCTGAAACAGGAGGATCTCTGTGAGTTCAAGGCCATCCTGAACTCTATAGCAAGACCTTATCTCAAAAAAAAAATCTTTTTTATACCTCTGGTAGACAGTTTCTGCAGCAGGTATTCAACCTTACTTTTTCTGTTCTTTCTCAAAAAATGATGTTCACAGTGAAAAAAAGAATATTGGCTAGAACACATTATCCAGATACTTGGTCAAATATCAAACTGGATGTTTCTGCAAAAGTCTTTTTTAGATAGGATTGCCATTTAAATCAGTAGTCTTTGAACAGAACAGATGAACCTACATCATGTGAGTGGGCTCACCCAATCACCCGGCAGTCATAAGAAAAGATTGGGCCCCCTAAAGAAGAGTGATTCCCACAGACTGCATCCAAACTCCAGATGCAACATCAACACTCCCTGGGGTTTCCAGCTTGGTAGGCTGCTTTCCAGGTTTTGAATTTAATAGACATCATATTTATATGAGTGTACACACACACCACACACACACACGCACACACACACACACACAGTTTATTGAGGTTTTATAGCCTTTGACCCAGCAATTCCATGGATAGGAACTTTTCCAAGTCAATAATAAAGAATTTAGCTCCAAACTTGTTTATTGCAACATTTTCATGGTAGCAGAAATTGGAAAACAAGATAAATATTTAGCAAGAAATCTTTAAAGCAATTAAGCCATTTTGGCTGATACACAGTTTGAAATTACCGATCCAAAAGAGTATTTAATTCTAAGTTCACAATATATATTTTACATACAAATTGCAAGTTAAAAATTATAATTATATTTGCCCTTTTTAACAATTATATACCTTGTCAACTACTAAACTTGTCTATATATATATGAAAATTATAAGCATAGTCCATAAAAATGTATTTTTAGAGGAATCGATGAAATGTTTGTATCTCACATTTTTCTACAAAATCTATGCATTATTTCAAATATTCATATTTGAAATTCATTTGTATTTAGTGAATCATGAACATGATAGAAAATACACACAACATAATAAAAATAAAACAAAGAATGACCAAAAGTGGAAAATAGCAGAAAAATAAAAGGATAATATTCTGAGTAATTAGATAATGCTGAATTTGAACATATTTAACTTGACAAAAAGTACTAAAACATCTATCATAAGAAATCAACTCAGAATTCTAAAAGTGTGCCATAATAATAAAATAAACTGA
>RJWM01045807.1:0-12602 GCA_004363535.1 Dasyprocta punctata
CATGCCCAGGGCTGATGGCAGTCCTCGTGCCCATCTCCTGCATACCAGCCTGTGTGCACTTCACCTGGGCTGCTGGCGCCTCAGTCTTCTTACTGCAGCCACTCCAGGAACTGTGGCACCAAGCACTCCCTCTGACACTACTCCAGAATCAGGCTGCCTCTGCCTCCACCAACAGCCAAAAGGCAGGACTCCACCACTGAGGGATGCCAGGAAAACTGTGAACTCCGGTCCAACTTGGGAAGTAAATCAGTTCACAGATTCTTTCTCAATCTAGGAATAAACTTCTATCATTTGAAAGCATTGGTACACACCTCTTTTTTTTCCTTCCCAAGGAGCCATAATCACTGTATCATATAACCCACATCCTGTTCCCACAAAGAGTTGCTATATTTATTTACCAAATACACACAGAAGTATCTGCACACTCCATCCTACATCCCCTGCCAAGGGGTATGACTGATGGGACATAGGGGACACAAGTAGTGGATGATTCCCTCCTTCCACCAACCATATAATAGGCCAGCCAGCTTCTTTCCCGTGTATTAGGACATGTGTGTGTTCCAAATGTTGACTAATGTGAGTTTTAGCATCTAAACAAAAATTACAAATGTTGACTAACAGGACATGTGATTAAGCTAATTTAAAAATAAGTGTTAAAATCTAAACTGGTTAGCCGACTTCTTCAAATACAAATCCCATGGAAATCAAAAATTTGTACTCCTCGATTAATTATTAAAACAGTAAAATGTGTGTAGTCATTCAACATTCTTTCCAATGTACAATAAAATTTATAGGGTAATTTTAGTACCAGCTGTACTTTTGCTTTTCTCCAGCCAAATGGCCACTTTTTTTTACCCAATTCCAGCACCTAAAATCTTTGTGATGCTGGAATTGTTTTCTGAAACCAACTATTATTTGGACAGCAGTTTGAAAATTGCCCACATTCTCAAACAATAAATTAAGTTTACCTTATTCATAAAATACATGTACCTCAAAAGATTCACTGCCTTCTAAATAAATTCTTTTTAAAATTGGGCATATTTCAATATGATAAGCATTTATTAATTCTTCCTATAGGTTGGCTTCAATGTTACATCCTTTTAGGAGTTCATGACCTAATGTGTAAAGTAAACATGGAAATATCCAACTGTAAAATAAGGGATACTGGTATAAGAACCAAAATAAATCACAAACCCATTGTAAAGGTAAAGTGGGAGGAATTAACCATCTTGATGAAAGGATTCATGGAATGTTTCTTAAATGAAATGGTACTCAAGTACTTTGAGAGATGAATAAGTTTATAATAGAAAAGAGATGGAAGAACATTGCACAACCTGGAACATCATGCCTAAAGAGTAAAAGGAACTGACAAGTAGTGTAGAATGGCCAGACTGCATGGCGGGCTGGCTATAAAACAGAGTATGCCTTCTGATTTGCATTCTTTGAAAGCAAAAATATCTCCATCATACTGAGATGTAATGTGTATTAGCACAAGTGCTGTAACAAACGTCATTGCTGTCAATTAATCACCTTCAATACATATAACATGTAGAAAAATGGACCAGATCTTGGGTATAGAAAAACAAGGTAAAATTCAGTCTGTCCTCAAAGCAATTTTATTAATCACACATTAATAGCTACCATAAAACATATTTAAAGCAAAATTTTCAATTTAATGCCACATGAATATATCACTATTTTATCTTACCCAATAAAAAACTCATTTGGATATTTTAGTAAATATACTCAATGCAGTATAAACTTTATCAGAGTATATACTTCAATACAATGTAGACTTTGCTACAGTACACACTTAAATGCAGTGTATTAAAGAAAGTGTATTTTCTTTTAAACAAACATATTTTTAAGTTTGTTAAAGTATGCTCTGTTGAGGTAATGTTTGTTACTTGCATTGAGAAGTTAATTTCTGTCCGTGCAAAAGTAAGGCTCCTGATGTTTTACATTGATGATACTGCAGACATTGGCATGGCGATCATCTGCCTCGTGTATTTTCATTCATTGGTTCATAAAACCTAAGGTATTCATGCCAATCCTTAACTTACAATGTCTAATTCTGGAACCAAAATAATTTACTTACATTTTTTATTTTTCTTCAACATTTCAAGTGACTATTCTTTTCCCAACAGACATTTTAGCTAAAGACACCTGATTGTTTTACTGGGAACAAGACATGATAATTCATTCAGGAAGAAGTGAAAGCATACATAAGAATTCTAGTCCCAGGATTGCTGTTAGATGCCACAATATGCAATATGCAATATCCTGCCCTCAAAATGAAAGATTACAAGGATGTATGTGTGTTTCAGCCTGCAGGTAAAAAAGGGGATTTGCAACGTAAGATTATTTTTTCACTCCTATTTCTGATATTTTTTTCTCTTTTGCTGAAAGAGGAAGAACAAGGAGCTACTGTTGCCCAAAATATAGCCAAGTGGTAAGGGAGAATATGGCAAAACCCAAGGGTCCAGGGCGGAAAGACTGGGTGTCACCCTCAGTTCTGATGGCCAAAGGAGCCAGGGCGAATGGCCTGCCAAACCTTGACCAGCCTCCTCGGGTGAGAAAACCTTGACCAGAAGGTCTCTAAAACTCCATCCAGGTTCAATGCCTTTGAACATACTCTGAAAGTTCCAACTTTACCTTGCACTTTTTCTCCCCAACATCCCAACTGAGTGGATCTGAACATCAAATAAATGAAGTGTATCTGAATAGGGAAGAGGAAAATTGTGATTTCCAGTCACCTTTTACACATCCTAGCCAAGTAGCCTGTCCGTGCTAGTCCAGAAATGCTTTTGATGGCAGAACAGTTGCTATTCAAAGAAAAAAACTGCACTAGGTGAAAAAGAGAAAAAAAGCATGAATTAGCTTCTTTCTAAAATGTGACCAAGTGCTGCATGCCAGCCTAAGACTTTTCAGTAAAGTCATGTAGTCACATTCATTCAAATTCTGATTTTCAAAGGTTATTCTTAACCCCATAGAGTAACAATTTGATTATGAAATTTTGCTATTATAACCGTATGTCACAAGTTTTCCAAGACAGCCTCAATTCCAATTGCTTTGCCTCAATTTTATTTCTTAAATTTAGGTAATATGATTACCCATATACTTAATTATTACTGTTTTTTGTCTTTCTTCCCTGATTACAATAACAAATTTGAGATGAGAAGAAAAGACTAAAGATAAACCCCGATTTTCACATTTCACACATCGTCATGTTTGGCCAATAGCGTCACGAGCTGTCATGGTGACCAAAGTTGGAGCCTGACATAAGATTTACACAGCAAGTTGACACAGTAATGTGCCACACAGGGCTTAGGACACCTTGGAAGTGAAGTCAGGATTGCTGTATTATTAGTGGCATTTCCAACTGAATATACGAGGGTCCCTATCAGGGAAGAAAAACTAACCAAGGGTAGAAAGTCAGAAAAATCCTCTAGACAAAATTTGCAAGGGCCCTAGAACCTTAGTAACTGGACTAAAATCCTAGTAATGACATGGGAATTCACATAGAGAAAAGACAGACGAGGGCTCAGCAGATTACCCGAAATGTCCAATGGGGCACATAGCACATATGGAAACAACAAAATTGTTTATTTCTTTAATTTTATTCGCTCTGACCGTAAACAGCATGATATTGTACCTTTAAATCTTTCAATATACAACTTTAAAATACAAGCTGCTTTTAAATTTTATTAATTCTATTTCTTCTTGGGAAACTGTTGAAAGCTGTACAGTATCTCAGAAAAAAGTTGCATGCACAAATATTTTGCTGTTATCTTCAGAGGAATCATATCTTCCTAGAAAGTCACACCAAGATGTCAATTCAAAGGAAGATAATATCTTTATAAAGTAGCCTAGAAGTACAGGGCTTAACAAATAAAAGTTTGGTTGGCCACTAAGCCTATTAGAGAAGCCAATGACCAAGGGATCCCCCAGTTTCTAGATCAGGGAGGATAATTGACAGAGTTGGCCTCCATGGGGAGTTGGGCTGTTTGTGACCACCTTCTAAGTGTCCTGTTTGGGCTAGAAAAACGGCTCAGGGGTTATACTTATTGTATGAAGATCAGTTGACCCAGCTTGAAAAATGCATACCAATCCCCTATAGCATATAATCATTACATACTGCAAGCATGTACTAACAAAAGTCAAAAGAAAAAAAAATATGTGTCCAATGAGGGTGAAGTAAACAAAGAATCCACTGCTTTTGCACCATGCCCTACATCACAGACAAAATAAAGTGGAACATTTTTAAGGGTCTTGACTTGAATAGCAAAGGTCGGAGGCAAGGATCCTGCTAATGGCACTTGGCAAAAGGTAAAAGAAAGAAAGATGGTGAGCAGATGTTCTCTATTTTGAATTCGTAAAAGGGAAATTACATTACAGTAGTAGGAATTCAGGTTATACAAAAAGAAAATCTTCTTCCAATGAACTCTGTAAAGCATGGGGCCCAGTTACTAATGGACATAGTCCTTCTTCCATGAAGTATTTAACAATTGACAATGTACCTATTTGGTTTTAGGGATTTGAATATAAGATTGATAGAAACAAGAGTACTGGTTAGACATAAATGGAGATATTCAAACTCCTTGAAAGACTGACAGAGCTATATATTTGACATATATTTCATTATAATAATGTTTATAATTATCTTTAAAAATCTATTGAATCCATGTAACCTGAAATTTCATACAAACATTTCTGTGCAAAATTACTGAAAATAAAAATATCCTTGATGTAATTCATAATTAGTATAATCACACAGAACCTATTTAGCATCTCAAGCAAAACTATTAATTTCTAATTAATTTGTCTTAATGTGAATCAACAGTAAAAACACTGAGATGTCACCAAGTTATATATGCCTAATTGAAATTATACATTTAAGCAAAATGACTAATCTCTACATATACAGATTGAAAATAATATTTTAAGCAAAGTATATTCTATTAAACTGTGCAGAAAATAAAGGAAAAGTAAATACAAAAGAAGTTCTGGAAAGACTGTTAGGAAAGTAATGAGATTTACAGGTTGACTAAAAACACCAGGAAACCCTCCAAAGGGTAGTTGACATTTGGTCAGTCAATTAGAAGAGACTTGGCAGTTAAACAGGAGAAAATGTGAATCATAAAAGTCTCACTCCTCCATTACACAAAGCATATGAATCAGATGTCTGCTAGCTAGTTCTGAATCTCGATGCTAAGAGTCAGTTAACTATGTTATATTTTTGGCTGCATGATCCAACTTACATTTCCCTTTCTTTCAAATTGTTATACGTGTCCTTAACACATCAGCTTGGGGAAGATGATAACAATGCTCCCATCCATTTACATGGTGCATTACTTTGGCCAGTTGCTGCGGCAAAATCGCTGTGTCTGTCAACTACAGGGGAAGTTTGACCTTCCAGCCAAACATTAGGAAGCACCGTAGGGACTGCTATAGCAACAGACTAAACAAACTATCTGAAAGGCAGAGTTAGAGGTAAGCCACTCCAGATCCAGGGAGGCATGAACGTGAAAGACTTTCAAACCTGAGTGTACACATCCCAGTTCATGTAGATTTTAATATAAAAAAAAATTTCTACTAGTGTTTTATTAATATTGCTTTTGAAAAATTCACCGAATAGCTTAATTTAAATTTCTAATTAGCTGTAAATTCAAAGAATGACTTCGAATGAGAATTCTTATCCAAAAATTTCCATAAATTATCCAACTACTTTGAAGCCATTTCACTTATTTAAAGATATGCCCATTTAGCCTTCCAGTTGAAAGGAAAAATATTAGCAGCAACACATATCAATTACAAGGGAAAAAAAAGACAAAAATATACCTGTGCAAATGTACTTTCGATTTTTCTCTCAATCCTTCCATTATAAATTCCTCTGTCTGTCTGTCTGTCTCTTTCTCTCTCTCTCTCTCTCTTTCACACACACACACACACACACACACACACACACACACACACACTGTCATCATTTGATCTGGGAAAATATCTCTTTTTTAATCCTTTGAACAAAAGGATAAGGTTATTGCCAATCTTAGCCCTCTGGAGGATCTTTACTGTTTATCAAAATAGGAACTATTTATTATCTATCACTGGGTTCTCTATTTTTGATTAATGATTCTAGCTGGGTCTAACTCAGTGCCTTCTTTTAAAAACAGGAATTTTAGTACTCTCCTCCTATCCTGGACTGAAATTCTTAGAAAATATAACTTTCTAATATACTGAATTTTAGCAAATCAATAATGTCTTAATTGCAATACAAATTTTGAAGGCTTTTAAAATAAAAACAATAGACATTTTAATATGCAAGTGTTCAACCATAACTACAACAGATGACAGAAGGGAAATAAAAGATTTTTATATACCCACAATGATTTTTGCCTATAATTTTCATGTTCAACATCTATGTATAAAAATTAGATGTTTTAAAAGCCACAGTGAACATACTTGGCAGTTGCATTCCAGAAAAACTTATTATGTACTAAAATTGTTCAGAAAATAGTTTTAGTTTACATATATAATAAAGGTGTTTCTAGGCTCAAATAATTAAAAATGAATGCTTCAGTTTCATTAATGACTAACAAGACCTTCAAGTCATGCAGTATACAGGCAATTCTTTGCATTCAGAAAAGGCAACATCTTCAGTTTCAAGCTACTAAAAATAAGTTCTAATCATTATAATCAGAATCCCACTAGAGAACAGTGCCCATGCTTCATCCCCAGATGTAAGAACTGTACGTCCAGGTGTAGACACCTAGATCTTTCTGAACCCAAACTAGGTTTATAGAAAGACTTGGAATGTTCTCTCAAGAAGATTGTAACAGAACCTTCAAATGCCACTGAAAATATTTTCAAGTTAAAAAAAAATATTGGGACCATACAAACTATGTTTTCTGACTGCAAGGAAATAAGTTAAAAGTCAATACTGGAAAGAAAGGTTTTATGTGAATTATGCAAAAAATTAAATTACATTTCTACAGACCAGCTACAAACAGCTAGAGAATGTTTATAAGATACAATTTCTAACAGCAAACAAATAAAAAAATCAAAGAAAACTATATCAAAATGTATGCAAGATCTCCCAGAAACATATTATAAATGCTTATTAAAATTCACTAAAGAAGACCTAAATAATAGCAGAGATTTATTATGTTCATTGAAAGGAAAACTCAGTATTATGACCACATTCATTCTCACATGATATAAATATGTAATATTTCAGAAAATTCTCACGAGAGTATTCTGTATAACTTAAAAAGGTAATTGTAAAATTTATTAAAAACATAATAGAAATAGATTTTACAGTATTGGTTCGGGGAAAGAGAGAAAATTTTTCTAGAAAAATTAAAGGATGGATTTCTGACCACACTACACTTTCTAAAGCCAAATACAGATATGAACTAGAAAATTAATTATGACAAAAATTACCCCCAAAATTAAAAGACAAGTCATGCTAGGAGTGTTTGAAATGTGTGTAACTAACAAAAGATCTATATACTCTGCAATGTAGACACCAAGGTACATGCCCAGAAATACTCTGGATAAACAAATTTTTAATATCTCAAATTCAGAAACAACTCAAATGCCCATTAATAGTAAATAGTGATAATTAACTAGTGCTATATTTCTACAATGGTATACTATACAGTGATGAAAATGAACAAACCACTATTTGAAACATCATAGGTAAATCTTAAGAATATCATACTGGTACAAAAAGTCAGACTCAAAATCTTATTTCCTGATTAAGAAAAACTAAACTGTGCTAATTTAGAAATACAGACATGATGGTAAAACTGCAAAAGAAAACAAAGAGCTAAATATATAACAAAAATCATGGTTAAACCTAGAGAAACTAAATTGTGATCAGGAATGGGCAAGTGAAGGCCTCAATATTATATATAAAACCCAATAAAAACAGGCAAAAAATAAGACTTCTCATACTCAAGAAAAACAATAAAATTAATTCAAAGTATCTCATAGTAAAATTAAAAGACAGAAATTTTTAAAACAGTCAAGGAGAAAAGGCAGGTGATCTACAAAGAACATTTTCACAAAAAAACATCTTCAGAGTATTAAGGAAAATACCATCCAAGGAGAATTCTATCCTCATCTAAGTTATTGTATAAGCTGGCACCACCACTCACAGGCACTAGAATGGCCTGTATCAAAAGATAAACAATAACAAGCATTGATGGGTGTAATGGTTGATACGTTGTGTCTGTCACCTTGAAAAGTTTAGAAGCTTAACTGAGTGACTCAACAGTTCTACATCTTAGATTAAAGAGGGCATGCCCTAGGTTGGCTGTTTATGCCCTAGGATGCTGTGATGGTTGGTTTGTTGTGTCAGTTTGAGAAGTTTAGAACTTTAAGTAAGTAACTCAGCACAGGGTCAGGGTCCTCACTTCATAAACACCCTGAGCCTGTGCAAGAGGAGGGCACAGATGCCCTAGTGTTACACATGCCCTAGTGCAGGTAACCTGTATACAATATAATGGAGGAAAAGAGGCTTGCCTTCCCTCGCTTTTGCTCTTGTTGCTTTTGATGTCTTCTGCTGCCTTGAACTGTTGCCTCTAAGCCATGCCACCCTCCCTTGGAGGGAAGTGATTACAGTCCAAAATTTCCACAAACTGTGAACTAAATTAAAATTTCCTCCCTTAATCTTGGGAGTCAGGAATTTTGCCCCAGCAACAAGAGAAAAGTAAGTGAGACAATGAGGAAGTGAAGAAATCAGAACCCTCATACACTGTTAGCAGGAATATAAAATGGTGCAAACATTTGGAAAAGAAATCTCAAATTTAAGGCAATTCTTCAAATGATTAAACACAGAGTAACCATATGAACCTGCTATTCCACTTCTATATAAATTGAAAACGTGTTCAAACAAAAATTTCCATACTAATAATTTTATCATGATTAATAACAATACCCAAAAGATGAACATATCAAATCTTCAATAACTGATGAAAGTATAAATATTTGTGTGCTATATCCATATAATGAAATATTATTGAATGTTATGGTTTATATCTAGATCTCCCTCCCAATGCTTCAAGTGCTCATGAGTGGAACTCTTGGAAGGTAATTAGTCATGAAGTGTAATACAACCATTTGTAGCTAAATATGACGTCAGGAGATGGAGTCTTGTCAGAGGAAGAAGGTCACTGGAGGCATGACCTGGTAGGAGAGAGTTCCCTTCCCAGCTCCTTTCTCTCTCTGCTACCTGTCTGCCATGCCATAAGCAGCTCTCCTCTGCCATTTTCCTTCACTATGCTGTTTCTTCTCTGCAGCCGGCAGGCCCTAGACTGAATTGTGACCCAAATTAAAATAAACCTCTTCTCCTTTAAGTTCCGGGTATCAGGCATTTATCCCAGAAATAAGAAGGAGACTAACACATTCAGCCATAAAAAGAAATGATCCATGTGACCATGTGGATGAATCTTGAAAACATTTTGCTAAATGAAAGAAGCTAAAAGACATAAAAGGTCGTATTAGGCATGATTTCAAATATTCCAAATTAGCAAATGCATGGAGATACAAAGTAGCATAGAAGTTGGGGCAGAAGTGAAGGCAAAATAGAGAACAACTGCTAATGGAAATGGGATATCTTTGGTGTGATTAAAATCTTCTAAAATTAAAGAGCGGTAATCCTTGAACTCTATGAATATATCAAAACACACTGCTTAATGCTTCAAAGGGATGACACTATGTATGGTATGTCAGTTTTATTTCAATAAAACGGCTACTAAAAACAATTTAAAATATTGCTTCAAAAGTACTTTCTGCCACTAGGTAGTTAAAGGAAGCATACAGATAATCTATGACTGAACATTCTATTCCTAAGGGCATAAATCTGAAAATTCTTGGGTAGTTATATAACATCCCTGAAAATGTTTATTTTAGTGCAATATGTGGAGCTAGAAAGCTGACAATATGAGTGGCCCTCACATTAATTAAAATTTTTACAAAAACACACATAAATGAAAAGATACACATTAAGTACATTTAAATGGTTGCCTAAGAGATTGGGAGAAAAATAGGAACACTGCAGATAGGGACAAAAGAGAATTAATCAATTTCCATGATATATATCTATCATCTTAAAAGAGTAATAAAATAAGAATGCCAGAGAATTGAAGAACAAGGATACCAAGTACAGAGTAGAATGTAAGTAGATCTGTCAGACTTTGATACAAACTAGACACATCATTCACAAGAACCCTATTTAATGTACAGGAATCAAGTAGACACAGGCAATGTGTGTCACGTTATATTTATATTTATATTTATATTTACAGAAATGCTCTTAGGGTCAAAATTAAGTAGTTTATTGACAGTCATTTAACCAACTGTGAAAATGACTCTATCAAATAAAATTGGTAACTAAGTCCATCTCCACAAGTCCTCCCACAGCATTATATGTTTTTGTTGGTTTCATAACCCAGTGCCTTTAATCTATTTAACCCTTTAAAATATCTTTATCATATTATTTCCTCTACATTGTCTTTATTGACTAGTATAAAGATACATCTCCACCAACCTGGGCTTTATATGTATCCCTGCCCAAAACTGGGACTAAAATTATACTACTCACTATTTGTTGTCATGAGAAAATATTATTCAGATGGAATTCTGGTTTTGCTTTTTTTCCCACACTTTCAATCACAGCATGTTTAAAGTATACTTTAAAAAGAAGCTCTTTTTCACCTCTTTCATTAGTTAAAATAACAACCATCAAATAGTTTTAAACAAAATTAGAATAATTTCTATTAAAAATATAATTTTATTTCTAAAATATAACATTCTTTGCTCTTTGGATAAACCTCATTTTGTTGCCTAAAATTGTCACTAGTTCTAGCACAGTTTTTGTGGTGGACTGAATATGTGGCACAAATTTAAATTGTTTCCAGACTTCGTGCTATTTTTATGCTAGTCATCTAACCAAATTCTATTCAACATACTCTTCACTTAGAGAGAATTCTCAGACAAACATCCCACCTCCAAGAAGTAAGAAGCAATCACAACTGGCATGTATGATTTTCAGAGGAACTTCATTTGTTTGACAAGTGTAGATTTGTTGTGAATGAATTATACAAAATAAGTGAAATTTAACAATAAGTGAATATATAGAAAGTAATATGTTATTTTGGGGATCAAAGTATGAAGAATATAGAAGAGGTCCTTCACCAGTGACAACAAAAGGAATTGCTTCTTTTTTAATAAATAGGAAAACTTCAACTATTAGTGGGGTGTGTGTGTGTGTGCATGTGTGCGTGTATCACATTTAGGTGTTAGATTCAGCCTTGCTATTCAGTGGTTGCTTAAATTCTGAAGGCCTTTGTAAATTAAGCATATTAAATATGATGATTACTTGTGTCCCCAAAACTTTATGATATGCAGAAGCTGAGGTCTATCCTTATCTTAATGGAATGCAATAAGAGATTCCATAGATTTGGTTGACTTTCAACTCCAATACCTAATAATTTTTACAGTAAGGTAGTTCTTGGCTAACCAAAATGTTAAGCCTTTCCAATATTTCCTTCTATGATGTGGTTAGAAAATAGATGATCACTTTCTTTGGATGGAAAATTTAATGCCATACTTGAATACAGTTAATAAGTCACACTTCACATTTTCTTTTCCAGACTCAATAGTAACAAGATTTCTGTAAAATTTTCACTGTTCAACAATTTAACCATGCAATGGCTTTCCTGTGATCCTACTCCAAGTTCTAGATTTTAACTCTAGAGTTCAAAGCCAGCCAGAGAAATTCGTGAAAGATCTGAGGACAGTCAAATATTATTCTCTACCAATTTGAGCACACAGACACACAGCATAGATATTTCAGGAACTAACAATATCTTTATTTCTTGTATATCACGACCACCAATTATGCGAAATGATTACAACTTTCTCATTGCCCAGAACGTCATTGTAAATGACTGGGTGGTTCTCCTCTATGATCCACAAACCAAAAGAAGGCTCAAATAACTCTTCTTTGCACTATTCTAAGGAATGATAGATTTCAAACTATGTAGGTGGATCAAAACACTGGTTATTCTCTGATCTCTTGCAATAGCAGAGTAGATATATTTTATGCTTTTGAGCATGAAGCAAGAGATAAATCAAACTGATATGACAGAAGGCATTAGGATGGCAGGAAAAGTACATTTAAAATTTTAGTTTAAATTTTAAGGTAAATTTTAAACATTCGAGATCTCACTCAAAATGTATTGCTTACTACCACTTACTAAGCAATGTGTTATTATTTAACTTCACTGGCATTTATTTTTTCAAATGCAGTTACAAACAATGGGTCACCACCTCAGACTTCTTAGAATGGCTAGTAACAAAAAGCAAAGAACAAATATTATCAAGGATGTAGAGAAAAAGGAGATTGGGTATGTGACTGGGAGGGATGTAAAATAACCCCACTATTAAGGGGGAAAAAAGGAGGTGTCCGAAAGCTTAAGAATAGAACTACAATATTATCTGGGAATCTCATTATTGGTATATACAAAAGAAATGAAATCAGAAGGTTGAACAAATACTTGTATTCTCATGTTCACTGAAGCATTATACACAGT
>RJWM01045808.1:0-12617 GCA_004363535.1 Dasyprocta punctata
TCCCGTAGCCAGGCCCGGCCCAGCGGCCCGCGAGTGTAGCCAGGGCGCGGCAGCCCGGGCCCCTGACCGCTCCGGTACTCACCCTGTGTCTCCTGTCCGCCTGGTTCCCTTCCATCTTACCCGTCTCTCCTGGGCACTGAGCGCAGACGCTGCCGCCGCCTCCTCCGCCCGGCGCGGCTTCCTGTAAGGCGGGCAGGGGTGTCATTAGTTAGCGCCTCCCTGCCTCCAAAATTAAATAGTAAATTTTTATTTATTTATTTATTTATTTATTTATTTATTTATTTTTGTATCAGGGATCGACCTCACGACCTCACGCTTGCCATGCAGGCGCTTATGCCACTGAGGTAAAATCCCCGGCCCGTAAATAGTATTTCAAGAGGGCTGTAAATGTAGCTCAACGTGAGCCGGGCGTGGTGGCGCACGCCTTTAATCCCAGCACTCGGGGAGGCTGAGGTACGAGGAGCGTTGTGAGTTCGAGGCCGGCCTGAGCTATATAGTGCGACCCTGCCTCAAAGAACTAGGGCCGGGAGTTCGGCTCAGCCCCAGTGCCACCAAAAAAAAAAAAAAAGTGTGGCTCCACGCACAGGTCCTGGGTCCCAAGAAACAAACCCGAACCCAGCACCCATGGCCCGCGTGACCGCGCGCTCAGGAGGCTGAGGAAGGAGGAGCCGCGCGAGCTCCAGGCCAGCCGGGCGGCACGGGGACCCCCGCCCCAAACCCGCGCCTCCCTAACGCGGGGGCCGCTCAGAACGCGGACCACGGACCTCGTCAGCCTCAGGCCCCTCAGCTCCCGGCTCCGCCCACCCTGGAGCGAGCCAGGCCTGAGGACCAGAGTGACTGCGGGGAACCGTTAGGGGCAGAGGTCGTCAGGGCCCCGCCCCGCCCACCGGCACGGCCCCGCCCACCTGTATATGGACCCGCCCACCGGCAAGGCCCCGCCCACCGGTACAGGCCCCGCCCACCGGCATGCGGCTCCGCCCACCTGCTCGCGCCCTGCCCGCCCCCACAGGGACTCTGACCCCTACTGTCCCCCTCAGCTCCTGGCACAGCTACCCAGAGGAAGGCCTGGCTTGGGGTCCCTGGCGGCTCCGTGACTGAGTGACAGGCCGTGCAGATCATGTCTATACCGGGAAAGCCCAGCAGAGCGGCGCTGTCCACAGCCCGTGTCCACAAGTGTCTGGAGGGCACCACTGTGGAGAAGGGAGGCTGCTGTCATCGTGTAGTCAGTCAATGAACTTGGCCTGAGAGGCAGCTGTCAGGTAGTTGGAAAAGTTATCTGTACCGCACTGATGAGAAAAAAAATATCCTGGGACAACAGTCAGTGAAAGGTGTGGTTGAGAGCGTCATGAGGGAACATCAAGCTAAAACCGTGGGCCACACCAGTGAACACCCACAAGACAGGGTGGGAGGGGAAGGGATGTGGAGGGCGGAGGCAGCATCGCCTCTAGTCGCTGCTGTGTGGCTGTTCGGGTGGAAGCAACACTGGCTGGCAGCGCCTCAGTTTAATTAAACCTACATAGCAGAGCATGGTGGTGCACACTGTAATCCCAGCACTCGGGAGGCTGAGGCAGGAGGATTTGCAAGAGTTCAAGGCCAGCCTGGGTTACTTAGTGAGTTCAAGATCAGCTTAAACTACATAGGTAGACCCTGTCTCAAAAATAAATAACCTTTTAACTTTCCCATATTTTAACTTAGATTTATCATTATTTTAACAAAACTATAAGAGATAAAGCAATTAAAAACAGTTGCTTGGGATTTGGTTTTGCCCATTATCACAAGTAATTATAAGCAACTGACAAAGATAAAGCAAAATTTGAAGCATAAAAATGTGTTACCTAAATGAGTCCCAGCCCAGAGTCTATGAAACAAAAGCAAACTTTTACTTCCATCTGATGATCTCGGTGGAACCTCCAAATGATATAGGGGAAAGAAGCTCAATCTACTATATGTCCAGTACAAGTTTGTATTCTCTAAAATGGAAAATTGAATTTTAGGAAACAGAGGTTAAGAGCAGCAATATTTATTGAAGGAAAGAAAGCTTCCGTCAGAGAGAGAGAAGGGATCCCGAGTGGGTTGCCAAAGAGTCTGTTTTTTATAGAGTAAAACCATGATGGGGAAAACTGGGAACTTGCAAGGCAGATGGGTTTGAGGTGGGACAGAACTGTGCTCAACCAGTAAGATTAATTGTTTAGGTAAAATTGACCAAATCAGGGACAAATGGGGAAACGAGTCACGTAGCAAGTGAGCATTCTTACTGATCAGTGACTTTCTGTAGGGGCTGGGATGGTAATTCCTGGCTTCTTAAGGTGATCCATACCTAATCCCTACTGTCTATACTTAGGGTGTGGTTGCACTTGTTTTGCCTTCTGACTTGAGATCTGGCCCACAGCAAGAGGTTTGTGTTTCCTCCAAGGTCACAAGACATCTGGTCCTCTGTGCCGGCTCCTTTGAGGGCCCAGCCCTGTCTGATTGCCTATACTATTTCTAACTCAGCTACCTGTAACACTAAGAGGTGCTATGCATTGTTCCAAGGTGATTCCTGAGGAGACTTAACTGACCTTCATAGATAGCAAGAGATTGATTGTAATTAATACAAGTCTCACCTTAACTTGGTCTTGAAGAGCCTGCAGAAAAGTATAACCATAAAATGTGTTTTTAAAAATGTCATAGTAGGGGCTGGGGTTTTAGCTCAGTGGCATAAGTGCCTCCCTGGCAGGCGTGAGGCTGTGAGTTTGATCCCCGGTAAAAAAAAAAAAACAGCAAGAACAACAAAAAAAAAGTCATAGTAACATGCTAGTTATAAAAGAAACTCAAATCATTAACACCTTCTGACAGTTTCCAGCCTAACAGCATATGTTGCCTGTCCTACAGTGGAAGGAAAGCAAGGTGAAAAAAGGAAAGTGAGATTTTTAAGCATCTACTTTTGGTTTCAGTGACTGGGGAGACAAGTCACTTTAGAAAATCAGTAATATCATTTTTTAAAACACAGTTGTTAGTATATGGGTTCAGCATGACATGACAGCAGCCATCCTTGTTTTTTGTTTGTTTGTTTTTTGGTTTTTGTTTTTTGGTTTTTTGTTTTGTTTTGTTTTTGTTTTTTTGAGACAGGATCTCACTATGCAGCTCAGGCTGGCCTTGAGCTCACTTTGTAGCCCAGGCTGGCCTCAAACTTGCAGCTGTCCTCCTGCTTCAGCCCCACCAAGTGCTGGGATTACAGGCGTGAGCACCACACCCGGCCAACTGCAGCTGTTTCCAATAGCTGCTACCATGATTGCCACTGAGTAACCTTGGTTGGTGTCCCCCTCGCAGTCTCCCAGGATAACATGAATAGACAAGACTCATAGGATGGTGTATGGAGTTTTACCCCCAGCACCCGGCTCCAGGAATGTCTGACTCTTTGATATTAGCTTGCGAGAACTGAGGGTGATTCTGGCTTGGAGTCAGTGGGTTTTGTCCTAGCCGCTTTAGACGTAGTTTTCTGAACACATCACAGAGATGCGCCTGATCCTGCTGCTGCCCGGAGGCACATTTCAGTCAGTGAGTCCCCAGCTGGTGCCTGTTTTTCTCCTTCTTCAGCCTCACAGCACTTGGCACCACTTCTACCCCAGCGCCAGGTTATTCTGGAATGTGGCACCTACAGGACAGCGGACATTTTATAGAGAATTGAAAGTCATTGTCTTGGGAAAGAGGGCTAACTAAAGATGGAGATTTACAAGATGTCAAGATAAAGACTAGCAGAATACAGATGTGGGTAAGAATTCCTAGTGCAAATGCACATTATGAGTTGAGACAAAGCCATAGTTACACTCCACAGAATGCCACCATTTAAAGGCTAACAGAGGAAAAGAAAACTCAGTGAAATCAAGAGTATTAAATGTTTGCTGTCTCTGACACCCAGTTGCCCTGACTGTAGAAAACCAATGCTATGTGTGTTTTTTAGGCATGAGCATATTCTTGTGAGTTTAGTATTTAGCCAAATGCCTGGTATCTACGTTGCCATTAGCTGCCATTTTATGGTGACATATAGTGAACCTGTGCAGAGCCCCACCTGGCAGGGAACCTAGCCCTCAACCCACAGCCATGGAGGGCACCATCTTGGAACCACACCCAGTCTGCCCTTGAGGGAAGCACGACTCTGCACCCGTCTGATTGAAACCATGGCGATCCCAGAACAACCCACCCAGTAACCAGCTCCTCAATTTCCGGTGCACAGAAACTCTGGCATAATAAATGACTCTTCTGTGAGCCACTAAGTTTTGGTATTGTTATTTGTTACTCAGAAATCAATATTCCATATGCTAGAAAGGGAAGGTTTTGGCTTTCAGTCTTGTCTTGCCTTAAGCCATATGTCATCTTTCTTTTTCTTGCTAAGGATGGAACCCAGAGCCTGAGCTATTCCATAGCTCTTCACTTTAACTTTATAGGGGAGGAAATGAAGACTCAGACAAGTTAAAATATTTGTACAAGTTTAGCATTTAAATAATAAAATTGATAATGCTTAGATTTTCTGATATAGAGACAGTGCTTTTTGTACCCTTTCAGTTGCTTTTAGTAATTCTAAGTAATTTATTTATAGTGATTTATTAAGTGATTGCAGTTGACAAGCAGGTCTTGCATGAGCTGCTAACAGGTACTGGGAATATACAGGTGATGAGAGCAGGGCTAGAGGATTAAAAATGATGCTGAGCTGTGGGTTGATGGGGGTAGTGAAGAGATCACTCTGGGAAGGCAAGTTGAGAGGAACAGACCTGGGTACAAGACCATAGGAAGTAAAGGCATTGGAATGGGTTTGCATAGGTAAGAGGAAAGTTAAAAGGATTGAGAAAATTTATATTTACTTTATTTATTTATTGCAGCCCTGGGGATCAAACTCACAACCTTGCGCCTGCCAGGCAGGCACTTAAGCCATTGAGCCAGACTCTCAGCCCTGGTTTTTTGAGGCAGGGTCACACTATGTAGCTTAGGCTGGCCTTGTGCTCATGTTGTAGTCCAAGCCAGCCTCGAACTCACAACGCTCCGAGTACCTCAGTCTCCCGAGTGCTGGAATTAAAGGCGTGCGCCACCATGCCCAGCTCAAGAAGTTTAGGATCAGTTTTACTTTTTTACTCTGCTAAATAATCTATCTTTCTGTTTCAGGTACAAATAGGATTTTGATATATTGTTTTCCTCTGATATGCTTTTTTTCTTTTTTTTTTTTTTTTCAGTATCAGTGATTGAACTCAACCTCGTGCCTGCCAGGCAGTCGCTTAAGCCACTGAGCCAAACTCCCGGCCTTATATTTACTTTAGAGATCAGTCGAAAGTTGAGCTAGATTATTCTTCTAGAAATATGATCACAGGCATGGAACTATCTAATAAGTTAGGAGTTTAAATTTCATAGGTCCTTCCTGTATTGTTTCATGACTACTTCCTGTATGTTTTTATATTATCACTCACATGTTTATGACTTTGCTACACTATCTATTGAAATTGTGCAAAACAGCAAAACAAAATGTAAGGCATGAGGAAAATGCAAGATTAGGAGCTGAGATGTGCAATATGGAGAATGTGTTCAACATTTGAGACAACGATGGATAGATGAATGATTGATTGACAGATAGATGGAGGAAACGTAGTTCTGGTAGTGGAGGTGTAGCTTAGTGGTAAATTACATGCTTAACATGTGGGAGGTCCTAGGTTCAACCCCAGAACTGGGAAAAAAAAAAAGGTTTACGTAGTTCATCTTATGTAAGTAAAAAGAAATATGCTGGTTTATGTGAGAAACTGATTCTTATCTTTTGAGAAGATTTTACTTAATATGAGCCTTCTTCCAGGTCGGGTAATGGTCCACATTTATCATCCCAACATGCTGGAAAGTTGAAGCAGGAGGATTGTAAATTCAAGCCCACCTTAGGCATGTTAGCAAGATCCTGTCTCAGGACAAACAAACACTACCGTGTAGCTAGTAATGAGCTTGGATTTGATCCCCAGTACAAAACTAAAATAAAATTTTTTGTAAAAACCACTGATAAACGGTTTCTTTCACAGCAGTTTTTAAAAAGTTGTCCAGACGGCTGGAGGTGTGGCTTAGGGATGACATGCCTTCCTGGCATCCGCAAGGTGCTAGATTCAATCCCCAAAATCAAAAGAACAAAGCCAGAAACTGTACACTGCCCTCCCACGAACAGCCAGTGCGTTCCCAGACCCTTTTTATGCCCCAGAAGGAGACCGGACAGAGGCTGCCTTCCTCCCGTGACGGCCCTGGGAGCGCGAACCGGCAGAGATCAGAGCCCGCGCGACCGGGCGGGAAAGCCGCTGATTGGCTCCTTCCTGGTATAGCAGGGGAGCGCGAGGCACATAGCATTTTCTTTCTTTCTTTCTTTCTTTCTTTCTTTCTTTCTTTCTTTCTTTCTTTCTTTCTTTCTTTCTTTCTTCACTCAAAATTCTTTTTCTTTAACTATCTTAACCTATTTTTTATATACATACATAGATTTTCTTACAGTTTGTCACACAAGTGCAACAATATGATGGTTACATATGTGTGACTTAGTTCGTCGATAAGTCTATTTTCAAGGCGCATCCATTTAAGTGTGAAAATGTCTAGTCTACCGTTCTTTATAGCTGAGTAGTATTCCATTATATAGAAGTACCACATCTTTTCTGTCCATTCCTCAGTTGAGGGGCACTTAGGTTTTTTCCAAGATCTGGCTTTTATGAACTGGGGAGCTACACATAGTGTTTTCATCCCGTTTCAGCCCTGATGTTTCCTCGGCGGCAGGCAAAGCAGGGCAGTGTCTCCGCCTGCCAGGGTCAGGGTGGGCCCACTCGAGTAGAGAGGAAGAATGTGTTTGGGTCAAGGGTTGACGCGCATCCATCCTGCCCTAGCCTCTAACCCAAAGCCAGTCACATGCCACATGAAAGCCCAGCTGTCCGGCCTCCAGGTGACCTGGCCCTGGCTGACATCACCTCGGGGGAGACCCCAGGTCAGACAGACAGACAGACAGACACACACACACACACACACACACACACATGCACACACACACACAGACACACGCACACAGAAGCACGAACACATGCACATGCTCAGAACTCCAGACCCATAGAAACTACGGTGATAAATATTTATTGTTGTTTGAAGGTGTAAAGTTTTAGGGTAATTTGGGACAGGACAGGAAAAAATACAGTGTGTGATGTTTGTGAGCATTTCTAGATTCTTCTTTTTATTTCAGTCCTGGGGATTGAACCCAGAGCCTCCCACGTGCTGAACAACATTGTCTCTGCCTCTAACCCACACCCTCACCCCAATTTCCAGATTCGAAGTGGCACCCACTTCCAGTGAGGCACATACCCCATTCTGGAAACAGCGCACACACAGAAACCATTCTGCTCAACCCCAGGTCACAAAAGGGCGCATCAACCCTGCCGCCGAAAGGATGGGGGGCGGAATTGCTCGGTAATGGCAATTTTGCAGAATAAGTTGGAAAAATGTAAGCTGATTTTGATGTCTTCTTGAAATCTTTAAACAGGGAGGTAGACTCTGAAATAAAAGAGAATTCTATATTATCCTTAGGACAAATATTGTAATGATACCATTATTAGCATGAACATTTTTAAAAGTCAATTGGAAGAACACTGAAACACTTCAGATAATCCAGATGGGCCATGGGCACTGCTCCCATAGAATAATTCACTCCCGTGTGGTAAAGGACATAATTTGAAGTGCCGTGGAACCCCTGTAGGTAGCGATGGCAGGGATAAAAATGAGAGCCAGGTGTGATGGCACAAGCTTGCACGCCCAGCACTCAGCTGAGGCTGGAGGCTCCCTGTGAGCTTGAGGCCAGCTTGGCCTACATAGTGAGTTCAGGGAGTTCTAATCTAGCCCAGATTACAGATGAGACCCTGCCTAAAAAGAAAACAAAATTCGAACTGGGTATGGTGGCTCACACCTGTAATTCCTGCACACCCAAGGCTGAGGCAGGAGGATTACCATGAATTTGAGGTCAGCGTGGGTTATGTACTGAGTTCACAGCCAGCCTGAACTACAAAAAGAGTAGTTCAGGCTGGCTGTCTCAAAACAAACAAAAACATGACAACAACAGCAAGCCAGGTGTGGGAGCATATGCCTGTAATTCCGTCACTCTGGGAGGCTGAGGCAGGAGAATCAGAAGATCAAGCCCACACTGGATAATTTAGCAATTTAGAAAAATCTTGGGTCCAAAAAGTAAATAGATAAAAAGCTATAGCTGGGGTAGCTCCTTGGCGGAGCATGTGCTTAGCACGCAGGGTGCTCTGAGATACACAGACTGCTAAGACGCCACGGTGGCACATGCTGTGATCCCATCATTGAAACTAAGGCAGCAGGATCATGAGTTTGAAGCCAGCCTGGGCTACATAGTGAATTTAAAACCAGCCTAGACTACAAGAGACCCTGTCTCAAAAGAAAAAAAGTGAGTCGAGTAGTTGAACAACTAAATCTCTACGTGAAAATACAGTCAGAGCAAATGCACCGATCTCAGGAAAGAAGTTTGGAGCAGGAAGCTTCTTTTGGTGCCGGCAGCTGGGTCCCTGAAGCCACTTACCAGAAGGATGCAGCTGAGCTCCAGCGCATACAGCGTTGTCCACACGGGCGGAAACCGCGGCCAGCCTGCCTCCTGCCCCGGCGGGTAGTTGACGAAATTCCTCCAGCAATGGCCATAGTCTAAGGAAGCACAGATCCCCACTCACTCGTCAAATACAGTGGCAAAGTACACAAGGAGAGCTGCAGTTTGAATGTCTGCTGTTAAAAATCAAGGCTCCTGGGCTGTAGCGTGTTGAAGGAATACGTGTGAGGCCAGAGTGCAAGGTCTAGGACCAAAATACATAAAATAGCACAATTCCGTGTATAGAGGGGACACAAATGTATTTTCACGCACTACATAGAAGGGTTCTGGCCTACTTGCTGCTGGAGATGGCCACACCCCCGGAAAGAACACACCGGGTCCCTTAGGATGCTCGCGGGTGCAGGGGTGGAGCTCCCCGGGCCAGAGCTTGTGCAGCACAGGAAAAATCCTGGCTTCCCGCTGTGGCACCCAGGGAAGGGCGGAGCCGGCAGAGAGGCCACAGCGGCGGCGTGGAGAAAAGAGGACTGCTCCTCCCTCCTCTCAGCTTGGGCTTTGTCACCGCTGAGACCCCAGCCGGGGACCCCCGGCTCCCGTCCACACAGGGACCCCCGCGCCCTCTGCTCACGGCTTTACCTGAGTCGCTCATGATCTGCACACGCACGCCGCTAGTCACGAGGTCCCTCAGTCCTTGCCGGTTTTGCTCATCCATGTGCCAGAAAAGTCGTGCGACGTAGATAACCAGACTCACGTTCGGGTGCTGGCTCAGAAACTCCCTGATGGCCCTGGCGCACTCCCAGCAGGGGCTCCAGGACAGGAACCAGGCCATGGAGCAGCAGACGGCAGGGCGCAGGCTTCTCTCGGAAGTGAACTTGTCGAGGAAGTTCATCTCCACGTGGCTGGCGGTGTTCAGGCCGGACTGTCGCCAGGTCCTGGGGCTAGCGCCCCACCGCACCTCAGAGAGCAGGCAGGCCTCCTTCCGCAGCTGGCGGGGGTCAAAGCAGGCTTCGAACTGCCAGGGCTCGATTCTCCTCCTGAAAAGCAAAGCAAGTGCACCCGTGTTGTCACACGATGTCAGTGGGATCCTGGGACGCGGGGACACGCACCCCTCTTCTGTCGGGCAGTGTGAAGCACAGTGGCTCAGGCTGTGTCCCAGTCAGCTACAGAGGACGTTAGCATCCTCGGAGTGGCTCTCCAAGCAGGGGGAAGGGCTTCTGCCCTCCACGCACTGAGGACAGCTTGAGAGTGGGTGCCTAGCTGCCGCCTTGTTTCTTTCCCCTTAAAGGTTCTTGCCATGCGCTAACGTTTCTGCTTCACACTTAGAGGGGTCTATTTCTCAATAGACTAACCAGATTTTAGTAAGTGTTGAAGTCTCGAAGAATCTTATTGCCACTAAGATTAAGTAGTCAGGTCTGAGAAGCGTAATTTAAATCACAGGTGGTGGTGTTTGATGGTTATCCTGGCTACTTGGGATGCTGAGGCAGGAGGATCTGGAGATCAAGGCTAACAGCAAGATCCCATCTCAAGACAATGGAGGGAGAGAGGGAGGGAGGGAGGGAAGGAGGTACGGAGGGAGGGAAGCAGTGCTTCAGCTCGGGAAATGCGGGATTGTGCCGAGGACTCCGCTTTGCAAGCACAATTAAGTCATAGGTTATTACATCTACTTGTTCCCACCATCCCTGAGGTGCCACAGCCAGCTTTTCCACAGGTCAGCCCTTCCCTTTCCTCCTTTCATGAGATGATACACTTCCTGCCAAGATCTGCATATTTTCCTGGCAAGAATGAATCTGAGGAATAGGCAGATAATATCATACAGGAGGGTAAGGGTGACATGACGGGTTCTCCAGGCATTTCACCAAGGGCTCTAAGACATGGGATTGAACAACAAGAGAAGAGGGACGGGAAGGCAGCGGAGAAGGAAGCTGACAGGTAATCAGAGAGAGACCAAAGGATCCATCAGGAAAGACAGAAAAAATAAATAGAAAATTAAGTCACAAAGGGCAAAAAGAATAGGAACATAGAGAGGAAAGAACCAACTATAGCCCTATAGAGTCCTGCAGTCCCCTGTTCTTATATTACCCTTTATTCTTGTTGGAGGAAATGGCCCTGGGCTACTATTCCTTACCTCAGTGTGGCATCTCCAGTTGAAGGACCTGTTGACCAACAGATGACTATGTCAAATGACATCGAAATACAAATCCAGCCGCTAAGAAGCAGTGCTCTAGTTCTCTAAATCTGCACATCACATCCAAAAGTGGACTTAGTAAAGTCTCTCGTAGACTTGTTGCACGGGACCCGCTTAAACCAAAGGAAAGCAAAATTTTGTAGAGTCTCCTGAGGGCCATTTTCTTGGATACTTTATTCTGAACCCGGTGATGCGGGCGGGGGCTGCAGCTCAGGGGTGCAGCACGTGCCTGGCCTCAACCTTGGGCTCTATCTCCAGCGCTTCCTCCTTCCTGCAAGCCAAATCAGGTCACGACAGGCCCGCTGTTACAAATGATTGAAAGCTGAGTGTGGTCGCACACGCCTGTAATGCCAGCATTTGAGAGGCCGAGGCAGGAGAATCACCGCAAGTTCAAGGCCAGCCTGGGCCACATACTGAGTTCAAGGCCTGCCTGAACTACACAGTGAGGCCCTGTCTCAAAAAAAAAGGGGGAGGGGGCTGGGAGTTTGGTTCAGCAGCTTGAGCACCTGCCAGGCGGGCATGAGGTTGTGAGTTCGAGCCCCGGTACAAAAAAAAAAAAAAAAAAAAAGATTCAGTGTGATGGTAAAGCTACTTCACAGAGGTCCCTGGGTAGAATACCTACTTCTGTGTGACCTCATAGTATCTTGTACTTTCACGAGCATAGAAATTACTACACACCTGTAATGACACTGACTTGTGAGATACACACTATGCCTATCTTCTTCTAGGTCCTGCTGTAATATTTATTATTAATGATTGCATATCATTCAGTCATTACTATTTACCCCACACAAACCTACTTTCCTCTTTATTTTCCTACCTTAATCAACCTCTCTCTTTTCAACATTTACTTCATCCTGATGATGGAACCCAAAATCAGTAGCATCTTCATTATTTCACAACCCATTTAACCATTAAAGTATTGTCATCATCTAATTCAGAAATAACAACATTCAAGAGGACCTAACCCAAGACAAGTGGTCCCAGTGGAAGAGCGTAGTAGACAGTTAGTGAGCCTATAAGTCAGCATTCAGTCAATGGACGGCATAAGGTACAGCCGGCTGGATAAAAAGAAGCAAGCACATGCTGGGCTAAGAGCTAATTCAAGTCATCCTAGGAGGAAGGTTTTTAGGCAGAGAATGCTAAGTTGGTTGACAGCTCCTCCCTACTTCCAGGATGGAGTTCAAGAAATTTAGAACTGCAGAGTAACTGGTTTCCTTGGAACTCAGGTTCTTTTCGAATTGGCTAGCTGAGCAATTACTGTAATTTTCTTTAGACCCTAAACACACAGAGTCACCTGTGTAAAACAAGTTCCCGTTCTCTGCTTATCTGTATATAAGCCCAGCACAGTGAAAACACACTGAAAAATTTCCACTTCCCAAATACCTTCCTGGTGAGTATCTGCGAAGAGCTATTTTTTTTGTTATTTCCAATAAATGCTCCTTAACTTCCTCCATTTGTCTGTGATTTCATTCTTCAATTTTGTGAAACTGAACTCAAATTCATACAAAATTAGCAGTTTCAATAAGACCTAAGAAATGGTAACTTGTAGCTGGGTGTGGTGGTGTACACCTGCAATTCCAGCACTTGGGAGGCTGAGGCAGGAGGATCGCCATGAGTCTGAGGCCAGCCCGGGCTACATAGTGAGTTCAAGACTGGCCAGAACTACATAGTGAGACCCTCTCTCAAAGAAGAAAGAAGAAAGAAAGAAAGAAAGAAAGAAAGAAAGAAAGAAAGAAAGAAAGAAAGAAAGAAAGGAAGGAAGAAAGAAAGAAAGAAAGAAAGAAAGAAAGGCCAGGCATGGTGGTGCACACCTTTAATCCCAGCACTCGGGAGGCTGAGGTAGGAGGAGCG
>RJWM01045809.1:0-12626 GCA_004363535.1 Dasyprocta punctata
CAAATGTTTGTAGATCCATGTTGCAGTGTCCTTGTCTTTGGGTTGTGCATGAAGGTGGCAATATTAAATTTTCTGGGCCAAAATTTCCATCTATATGATGATGATTCATATGTCCATATTTTCAGACAAGATTTCTTTCTATAACCAGTTGAACAGTCCATATACATGCTGATAAATCATCTATGCTAAGCATACCATAGAGAAATCTATGTTTACCATCAATTCAATACCTACTCCTCTTGTAGTATCTATCTCATTGATGAACATACAAAAAATATAAAATCAGCATTCTAGAGAGTACTTTTAAATTATAGATTTTCTTTTCAAAAGAAGTATTTGTGTAAAGTATGCTTTTATTTTCCTCTTTAGGCTTCATTTGGAAATTGCTCCCAAATAAGACTATAGTTTATCATTTCTTATTTTTACTGCATATGGATATTGCGATCCTTGTTCTCAGATTAAAAACCTTCTGTTTCTTTTCCACTCTAAACAAACAAAATAAATTAAGTTGGTCTTTATTTAGGATGTCCTTAGTCATAGATCAATGGTGCAGGGTTCAACCAATAAATTTTCCCAGATGGACCCCATTATTCTGTCTCCACCATGTTCCAGGAGCAAAAAATTTTATACCTAATAAAAAAATCATGTGCTTTTCTATGAAAAGATAGAAAAATGAAAACCAATATCCTTATTTGACTTGTTCATTTATCTATCTGTTTAATTCTGTGGCCTACTCTCATTATTGTTCTGAGTGCCTTGGAGAACCTAAATTAATTTGTAGGGTGAAGAGTGCACAATCTACTAGCCAGGTTGGTACAGACCCAAGCAAATTTATGGATGCCACCAGAACAACAGGACAATAAGTGTGTCACTTTCTACTTTAAACTTATTTCAGTGCAAAAAAAAAGGAAAGCCTAAAATTGAACATTTTAGAACACAATGGAGAATTACTATGCTGTAAAGAAAAAACTTAAGTCATTTTTAAGACAATGGATACACCATGAGACAATAATGTTAAGGGAAATAAATTTGACATATAAGCTTAAATATTGCATAATTTCTCTTTTATGAGAAACTCAAATTATAAATGAAGAGAACAACAAAAGATAGATAATAGTAAGTAGAAAGATAGAACTTTCTCGTATAGGAAGAGGATCATGAGATGGAGGGAGGAGGAAGGAGAGGAAGGGAAAGGGGATGAAAAAGGAATTGGCGGTTCTCTGGGCACCCTTGGTGAGGCTCTTGAGGACTGTAAAACTGTGCCTAGAGGCCCACCCACACCCAGACAGCATCTCTGAGGCTCAAGAGGATTGGGATTCTGTGCTCAGAGACCCACAGTCATCTGGAAACCCTCAGTGAGGCTCTTGGGGACTGGGAACTGTGCCCAGTGGCCCACCCACATCTGGACACCATGTCTGAGGCCTGTGAGGACTGGGAACCTGAGCTCAGGGACCTACAGTCATCTGGAAACCCTTGGTGAGGTTCTTGGGGACTGATGAGCTAAAGCTACAGTCCTGCCCACACTCAGGCAATATCTCTGAGGCCCACAGGTGTTGGGAGCCATTGAACCTGGGAATTCACTTAGGGCATGATCTGGACATGATCATTCCAAGAACAAAGAGAGCCTAGGGCAAATCACTTGAAGAAGCTACTTCAGCCTAGAGAACACCTAGCCCCAAGACAATCTGAACAATGGGTTGCTAGGACAACCAAGTGTCATGAGACATTAGGTTGCTAAAAGATATAAATAAACACCCCTGCAGTGAGGGGCCAGTTCCTTTCCTCCCATCAGGAGAGTAAGTGTTCCACCTGACCCAATTTTGTCTCTTTGTTTATTTTTCTCATTCTCTCGTGGTCCTTCACCCCATGAACCTCAGGAGCCACGTGGGTCATGGCATATGGCACCAGAACACGGACAGGGTAAGAGATTGAAGGCGAGGGAAAAATTTTCATGTGCGTGCAACTAGTGGAAGAAGTGAATTGGTATAGGTTAATAGTCATCACTGGAGTGTATTGATATTGGTTTCATCAGGTGTAAAGCGTGTGGCATTGAAACTCCCTTCTTCTCTAGGGCCAGTTTAAAATGGGCCTGTGAGAAAGCCCTTCCCTTCTTTAAAAAAAAAAGTACATTGATTGTATCAGCTGTCTAACTATGGGACAAACATATTCGAAAGAATCACAAATGTATAAGGAACTGTTTGCTGCGTGCTTGATCCCAGTATTTACATTCCTTCTGTGGATCTGGATTAGACAAGGTCTTAATAATCGTAAACTGCTTGAGACAACCACAGTGGAATTGGCTCCAGGCACTGTTTTAGAATCAAGTCCCCAGCAGGGAAAAGACTGTTGAATGACAGCCACCCCGATAACCTCAACTGAGCCACAAGTGGCAACTCCTGCCTTTTCAGCTCAAACAAATTTTGCTGCATCACAGTTTGGAACTTCCACCTCTCAGTGAGTAGATCCAGTGTCTCCATCTCCCTTGCAATTGATGCTAAAAGAAGCCAAACAGGTAGGAGTGTATATAGAGGGTTTTCAGCATATCTACCTGGTTACTAAACTTCCAATCCCCAATAGTTAGAGACAAATTATAATCACTCAGGTCATCAGTTCACAGCCTAAAGGAAAGAGAAAAAACCAAGCTACTTGTTTTTGTTGTGGGGGGAGAGGGCATTTTCCAAAAGTTGTGCTGCTACACCTATAGGGGCAACACAACCACTCTCTGTCCTTTCAACAAAACCTTTGACTATCTGTGTAAAGTGCAGATGATGGTATCTTTGGGCCACTCAATGTAAATTCAAAATTGATTTGGAAGGCTTACCTGTTCCAGAAGAAAAACTTCCAGCAGGGCCTGCAGCGGGCCTGCCAAAGTGTAGAGGTGCTACAACCCTGACAGCTTCCCTGAGATGGCCCAGCCCTGCTTGGCCTGGTGGGCTCTTGGTAGTTGGGGGGGTAATGTGGTCCTGATTTGTGGTTTACTGATTTTCGTTAACAAAATACTCTCACAAAAGACAATTTCAAATAACCAATGCGACAACAACTAACCTGTAAAACTTCTAAAAATTCAACATTTGGCTTACATGAACTAATAATTGGCTGACTCCAGCATAACACCGTCTTACTATATGGCTTTGTAGTAAGTCTTGATATCTGATAATGTAAATTTTCAAGCTCCATTGTTTTTCAGAATTATTTACTTCAGGGGTACTTGTTCCAAATTTGCAATTAATGTAACTCTATATTTATTTAGGTCTTTTTTTCCTTTCTTAAGTCAATTTTAGTTTTCAATACACTGACACTACACTGAATTGCTAAATTTCTTGAGTTTGTTTCCAGAACAAAAAATTGTAAATTTACATGCTTTGGAGGAAATAGAAAAAAAGTTTAGAACAAGATTAGGTAAAAAACCAACACAAATCTTGCTAGACCTCTACAGATTTTAAAGGTTATTTAACAGGTAGAAACTGCTGCTTTCTGCTCCTCTCACTACTTCTCATAGGCCCCCAAGCAGGGGAGGGAACCAAAGAGCTCCACTGAGCCTGGAGCTCGGCCCAGACAAAAGAGATGAAGAAGCAATGCCGCTTCTATCTGCTGCAAGGGGAAATCAAGGTTATGGTTCAATCTAGTCAAAACAGGGTTCAAATCTCCCCAGATTCTTCTATTGCTTAATTGGTTATTCTTCCCTTGACAAAAGTTGGAAAATCTGTAAATAAAGAAGGGGTATCTAAGGGTTTTGGGTCTTCTGATACTTATTGGTTTCAAAAGATTAAGCAGGATCACCCTTAGATAAAATTGCCAATTACAGTAAAAAGTATTTAAAGGGCTTTCAGTCACAGGAACAAATGCTTCAGTTATTGCTCAGCACCGATTGGCCTATGGCATGGCCTCTGGATGTGACAACTACAGTTCTACAGGTGAAAGCAATGTTTCTCAACCTTGTAAAAGTGCTAAATTGATTTAAACTGGAGGGATGCAAAGCGTATCTTTACTGCCACATGCAGATTGACTTGCTTTTGAGTTACAAATTTATGATCAATTTAGAATAGTAGCCACAAGGGTGTGGAGGAGACTTCCTTCAGTGGGTCAGAGAGACATCCCAAAATTTGATTTCTAGTCATGAGGGTCTAAAACCATTTCAGAATTTTGTCTTTAAAAATACATATAAATGATGTAAGGTACAGAGAACTTGCCCTGGGGTCCTGCCCAACCTTTCAGTGGCTGGCCTGCTGGCAGCACTGCAGCACTCGGCCCACGCCAGAAGGCAGGACATGGTTCAAGAGAAGTGGGACACAGCTCTGGTGCACCCAAGCCAACCTGGTTTTTCCCATCACCTGTGTATGCACTTTATGCATCAAAAGTTTGCACTGCATTGTTACTTGGATCCCCAACAACAGCGGGGCTTCCAGACCAGAGCAGGAGCACAGGCTGCATGTCACGAAGGCAAGAGAGAGCCCAAGGTGCCTAAAAACAAAATGCTGTATTTTCTCTATAACTTACTACAAAAATTTCTTATAATCTTCAGGTCTAAAAGTAGTTAAATGTGCTCACAATTTAAATTTCAAAAAACAAAAGGGGGAGTTCACCTTATAATAGATTTCACTTGGCAGTATATACCATTTAAAATTTTAAAATTCTAATAGATATAACTACTGCAGCAGGAAGATAATTCAATCAAATAAAGGCTAAGAAGAGTCTTTTGGAAAGATTTCCATACTGGACAATCAAAGCACCCAGTTCAGTGCTAATTTGGGGTCGAGGGTATGCTTATGTTTTTCCAGGAAATGCTAAACAGCCTATCTGGGTGCCATGTGTGCTGTCTGGCTGTATCATGGATCCAAAACCAGAGAAGGAGTTGATTCCACCTCTCAAGAAGCAGATGCTCAGTCCTATGACAGTTATGCTTTGGAGACCATGCCACAACTGATAGAAAAGGCTGAAGCTAGAGCCAAACTTAATTGACCCAAGATGCTCAGAAGATGGTAACAAACAATAATACCAGAAGTCTAAATAGATAAGAGTATATGCTAAGTCCTATGATTAAAAATATATGTTATTTATAGATAAGATTTTGTCCTTTCCAAATTCTTTTATAAGAGATCTCTGCAAATTGGCCTATAATAAATTTGACTAGTCTATTTATAATTACAAATTCTATGATTATAAAAATTAGCATAATTCAATTTTGCAAAAATCTTTTTGAGTGCACTCTGATTGTGTAAGATGTTTGTCAGTCTGCCTGTGTATCTGTTTGTCTGTTTGTCCAGTCTGTTAAGGTGTTGTTGGGAGTCAACTGAGGTAGTGATCATCCATATTCACATCTGTGGAGCTGAAAGCACAAGTGCCTGTACAGGAGTGCTCAAGTGGCATGGAGCACCTAAGAAACGCTCTGAGGGCATAGGGTGCTGGAGGTAACAGGTGTTCCAACCCCAAGGACATGGGGCATAAGAAGTGAGTTAGTTCAGCAAAGGGGCATGAAATAGTCCCCAGGAACTTTAGAGAGTTCTTGCAGACATTGACAACTCTGTGTTTGTTTCTATGTCTGTTCCAATGTGTACAGATTGTCTGTCCATGTTTGTCCATTCTGTAAACAGCTGTTCCTTTTTATTTCGAGCTCAATAATTTTTCTTTTTTTAAACTTTTGGATCATTTAATCAAAGTTTAATTTGGGTAATAGACTTAAAAAGCATGGTTCCACCTGGGTTCCCAGTTAGTTCAAATGTTGCTAAAATTGGTTGTGTAAAAGTAATGTATACTGTTTTTTTTATCATAACTTAAGAGTCTCTCATTGTTCAAAAATAATACATTAAATGTTATAATTGGGTTTTTCATAAGTCACCAAAAATTATTAAGGTGAGTAAACAAAATCCTTTGGGGGGGGGATTATTGGACAGGACTCCATTTGATGAATAAGAAAGCAGCTGCCTGGTAAAATTTTAAACCAGTTCTTGTTCATTGATTGGAGGACCCAATGATCTCCATAGCCTTATGGGAGACACCCCAACTAAAGTAATACAATATATTATTGTAATATGTTCACATTGGTCATTGTCAAAAGAAATAATACAATAAGGTTTTTGATTTAGATGTACATCCCACTAAAGGTCAGCAAGTTAGGTAAAAGCTTTTATGTATTAGATAGGGATGATTGACCAAAAAGGGGGTGTCTTATGTTAACAAATGTAAATTCAAATGTGTTAAAAAATGTCATCATGATTGTCATGTTATAACCTTAGGTATGGTGTTGATTTCTAATTTTCTGTGTAAAATATGCAACTGTTTGTTAGCATTCTATAGGTATTCAAATGTTAGAACATTCGTGGTTGTTTTAAAGAACAATGGTTCTATTTTATGTTCTGAGATGTTTGATATTTAGATAAAATAATAATGCTATGCTTTCTGCCTCTGCTACATTGTGCTGTTGACAATCTTTTCTTCTGGATGTTCAACAACTGAGGTTTAGAGACTGACAATTGGAGTGAAAGATGGGATAAGAGGATAGCCAATATTTTGGCCCTAGCCCTCCAAGGTCAGTGAGGACCCAGGACATTAGAGAACCTCTGCTGTGACATCCAATACTCAGTGAGTCCCTGGTCTTCTGATCAAGGAGACTATGAGACCACAGAGGAAAGTGATCATTGGTGTGTGGTGTGCCTAAGGAGAGTCACCAGGAGAAAAAAATCTCCCAGGATTTCACAGGAAGCAACTTGGTCAAGCAATGGCCATGACTCATCTGAATGGCTGACACTGACAAGAACTAAGAGGTGCTATGTAGGGTTCCAAGACATTTCTTGAGGAGACTTAACTGACCTTGATGAATAACCAAAAACTGATTATTTTTAAAACAGGTCTCATCTTAACTTGGTCTTGAATATCCTACAGAAAACATACTACTACTAGAAGTATATAGAACAATGCTAAAGTAACATGCTATAAAAGAAACTCAAATCACTAACATCTTCTGACAATTGCCAGCTACACTGGTAGCTGTCTATGATTATGGATTAATGCACTGCACAGAGTTTTAATTGCAGAATGCAGGGACTTAAAATCATTGGACTGCACTTAAAATAAAAGATCTTCTACAGAACTCTCCAACACAGCTCCTCCATCTTCAACTGACCGCTCATCCTGTGCAACAACAAAACAAAAGAGATAGATATGTTGGGAGCCATTAAAGCTGGAAATTGGCTTAGGGCATGATCCAGATATGATCATTACAAGAACAAAGAGAGCCTAGGGCAAATCACTTGAAGAAGCTACTTCAGCCTAGAGAACACCTAGCTCCAAAACAATCTGAACAATGGGTTGCTAGGACAACCAGGTGTCATGTGACATTAGGTTGCTAAAATGTATAAATAAATACCTCTGCAGTGAGGGGCCAGTTCCTTTCCTCCCATGAGGAGAGTAAGGGCTCCACCTGACCCCAGCTTTGTCTCTTTATTTTTCTCATCCTCTCGTGGTCCTTCACCCCATGAACCTCAGGAGCCACATGGGTTGTGGCACGCAGGGACCTGGAGTCTAAGCCCAGGGACCTGCAGTCACCCAGGAACCTGTGGTGAGTCCTGAAAGGATGGGGAACCTGCACCAAGTGATCCTCACACACCCTGGAACATTTGGTTGAGGCTCACAGGGACTGGGAAGCTGTGTCCTGCAACCTGCCCATACCTTGGAGCCATCTCTGAGGCCTGAAGGGACTGGGAACCTTTGCCCAGCAACCTGCAGCCATGTGGAAACACTCAGTGAAGCCCACAGGGACTAGATGTCCATGCCCAGTGACCTAGAAGCAATAGCTACCCTCAGTGAGGCCCACTGCAGGAGTAACCCACCAGAATGGGAAGCAGCTTGAGCTTGGCATCCAACTGATTTGGAGAAACACAGGAAAATGCCAAAACAAAAGAACAAAATGCAATCTCAAACTTCTAGCCCATCCAGAGCAACTCCAGGAGAAACAGACATGGATGAATTTGGAAATCACACACCTGAAATCTCTGTAAAGATAGCAAGGGAAGTAAAGAATCAACCCCAGAAAGCTATAAAAGAAATCAGATCAGAAAGAATCACTCAGGTAAATACAAAAATGGTAAACATAATGAAATAATTGATGAATATATCCAAAGAAGACATACATAAAAAACAGAGGAGCATAGGAAAGTGATGGAAACCTTGAATGAACAATACAGGAAACAATTAGAATACAAGAAACAGATTCAAGGAGATATGCAGGAAATAAAAAATTCCATTGAAAACTTGCAAAACTGCATGCATGAAACTGAAGATAGACTCTCAGACCTCAAAGACATGATTGCAACTAGTGATCATGAAGGGAAACAGCTCTTAAAAATAACTAGGAATCAGGAAATAACAATTCAACAGCTGCAACATGATGCAAAGAGAAACAATATAATCTGAAGGGAAATAGCTCATAAAAATAACTAGGAATCAGGAAATAACAATTCAACAGCTGCAAGATGATGCAAAGATAAACAATATGATCTGATAGGTGGCAACCAAAATTAAGGAGACAACACAAATGACATAAAAAGACTACTTGCAGATGTCATGCAAGAAAATATCCCAAACATGGGAAAAGAACCTGACATACAGATAAGTGAGGCATATAGTACTCCAATTAGCCATAAACAAAATAAATCTATGCCTCAACATATAATAATCAAGATCCCAGAAATTTCACGTAAGAGCAGAATATTAAAAGTCATTAGAGAAAAGAACAGATCACCTATAAAGGAAAGTCTATCAGAATCAAGGCAGACTTCTCAACATAAACCATCAAATCAAGAAGAACTTGGAGTGAAGTGTTTCAAATACTGAAAGAAAACAACAACTAACTCAGATTGATGTACCCTGCAAAACTATCTTTCAAAATCAATGGAAAAATAAGATACTTCCTTGACAAAGAACAGAAGAACTTCATGACAACCCAACCAACCCTACAAAGAATACTGAAAGATATTCTAGAAACAGATAGAAATGACTACAATTCCAAAACAGCAACAGAAAGAACAAGCAACCAACAAGCAGGACAAGCAATTAAACACAGGAATAAAAGTAGGGAACTAGCAACAGAAAGATAACATGACAAGTATAAACCAATACTATCAGTTTTAACCATTAATGTAAATGGCCTCAATTAACCAATCAAAAGAAATGGACTGGCAGAGTCAGGTTAAGAAACAAAATCCAACACTATGCTGCATATAGGAAATACATTTAACTCAAAAGGAAATTCATAGACTGAAAGTCAAAGGTTGGAAAACAATACTCCATGTGACAGGAACACAGAAAAAAGCCAGGGTAGTGATTCTGTTTGCAGATAATGTGAACATCAAACCAAGAATGATCTAAAGAGGTAAAGAAGGTCACTACACACTTGTTAGGGGAAAACTTCAAGAGGAATACATAACAATCATAAATATATATGCACAAAATATGGGAGTGTCCTGTTATGTAAGACAAATATTAATAGACATGAAAAATCAAATAAGTAATAATACAATCATGATGGAGGACCTTAAAAATCCATTGTCACAAAGAAACAGATCAACTAGACAAAAATTCAGCAAAGAAATAACACAACTGAATAAAACTTGTGAACAAATGGACTTAGTGGATGTGTACAAAGTATTCAACTCAACAATCAGAAGGGACATTCTCTAAAATAGACCATATACTACCCCATAGAACATACTTAAGTAAATGCAATAGAATTGAAATTATCCCATGCATATTATCTGACCATAGTGCCATGAAATTGGAAATTAATGACCAAAGAAATTACAAAAACTCCATAAAAACATGAAAATAAATAATATCCTCCTGAATAATCAATAGGTCACAGAGGAAATTAAAAAAAGAAATTAAACAACATCTATCAGGAAATAAAAATGCAAATACAACCTATCAGAAAATATGGGGTGCAATGAAAGTAGTCCTCAGAGGAAAATTTATTGTGGTGAGCTCTCACATCTGGAAAACAGAGTGAACACAAATAAACAACCTGATGCTGCACCTCAAATATCTAGAACAAGAAGGGCAAATCAAGACCAAAGTCCAAAGAATGAAGGATATTATAAAGATCAGAGTGGAAATTAATTTAAGAAAGCAACACAAAGAATTAGTGAATCAAAGAGTTAGCTCTTTGAAAGAATAAATAAAATTGATAGGCATTAGCTAACCTTATCAAAAAAAAAAGGAAAGAAAAATCTCAAATTCATGCAATAAGCAATGAAAATGGTGAAAGCATTACAGACCCTGTGGAAATACAGAAGATCATCAATATCTACTTCGAAAATCTTTACTCTCATAGGTTTGATAACACAGAAGAAATGGACAGATTCCCAGAAACATATGAAGTATCAAACTGGATCAAGAAGATGTAAAACTGCTGAGTAATCCAATTTCAGTTAATGGAACTGAAAATGCAATTAGAACTTTACCAACAAAGAAGGCCCAGGTCCTGATGGATTCACTGCTGAATTCTACGAGAAATTTAGGGTAGCCTTAATACCAACATTCCTCAAACTCTTCAATGAAATTGAAATGGAAGCAATTATCCTTAATTCATTCCTGGAAGCAAGTAGTATCCTAATACCAAAATCAGAGAAAGACTCAACCAAAAAGGATAACTATAGGCCAATCTCTCTAATGAATATAGATGCAAAAATCCTTAATAAAATACTGGCAAGCAGAATATAGCAAATCATCAAGAAGATTATACACAATGTCCAATAGGACTCATCCCGGGAATGCAGGAATGTTTCAGCACACACAAATCAATAAACATAATACACCATATCAACAGAATGAAAGATAAAAATCCAAGATCATCTCATTAGATGCAGAAAAAGTTTTTGATAAAGTTGAACACTCATTCATGATAAAAACCCTACAGAAAATTGGAATAGATGGTGTTTACTTCAGTCTTATAAATGCCATATATGACTAACCAACAACCAACATCTTACTAAATGGACAAAAACTGAAAACTTTCAACCTAAAATCAGAAACAAGACAAGGATGTCCACTATCACCACTCCTATTCAATACAGTTCTGGAAATATTAGCCAGAGCAATTAGACAAGAGAGAGAAGTAAAAGGAATAAGGTTAGGAAAGGAAGCAATGAGCTTATCATTTACAGATGACATGATACTGTACATAGAAGACCCCCAAAAACCCACTGAAAGACTTCTAGATCTAATAAACAAATTCAACAATGTAGCTGGATTGAAAAATCTAGCACTCTTGTACACAAACAACAAACTCACTGAGAGAGAAATAAGAGAAACCACACCGTGCACAAGTGCACCCCAAAAAAATGAAACAATTAGGAATCAATCAAACAAGGGAAGTAAAAGATCTATACATTGAAATTTACATTACTCTGAAAAAAGAAATTAAAAAGGATTTCAGAAAATGGAAAGACATTCCTTGTTTATGGATAGGCAGAACAAACATTGTGAAAATGGCCATTCTTCTAAAATTGTTATACAGATTTAATGCAATTCCAATCAAAATAACATTAGCATACCTCACAGTTCTAGAGAAATCATCCCTAAAATTCATCTGGACCTAGAAGAGAACAAGAATAGCAAAGGCAATTCTGGGCAACAAAGGGAAGGCAGGAGGCATCACAATCCCTGGCTGGAAATTATATTACAAAGCTACTGCGATAAAGTCAGCATGGTACTGGAATAAAAACAGACCTGAAGATCAATGAAATAGATTAGAAGACACAGCCACAACTATAAACACACTCAGCCACCTCGTCTTTGACAAAGGGCCCAAACATGTACACTGAAAGAAACATAGCCTCTTTAATAAGTGGTGCTAGAAAAACTGGCTTTCCATATGCCATAAACTAAAACTAGATCCATATCTATCACCATGCACTAAACTAAAGTCAACATGGATGAAAGATCTAAATATTAAAATAGAAATATTAAATTACTGGAAGACAAATAAGGTAGAAATCTTGAAGACATAAGGGTAGGTAGAGAGTTCATGAACAAAAATCAAACTGCATGAGAAATACTTTCTAGAATCAAAAACTGGGATTTCATATTATTAAAATGTTTTTGCAGAGCAAAATAAATCTCCAACAGAGTGAAAAGAAAACCCATGAATCAGGAAATAATCTTAGTCAACTTTCCCTCAGACAAAAAATTTCTATCTAAAACATACAAAGAATTAAAAAAGATCAGGCCCCCAAAATTCAAAGACCCAATTCAGAAATGGGCATCTGAGATGAATATAAACTTTTCAGATGAAGAAATACAAATGGCAAATAAATATGTGAAAAAATGTTCAGCATGATAAGTCATTTAAGAAATGCAAATTAAAACCACACTGAGATTCCATCTCACCCCAGAAAGAATGGCCCAAATCAAGAAATCATCCAGTAACAACTGCTTGAGGGGCTATGAGGAAAAAGGAACTCTTCACTGTTGGTGGGAGTGTGGGCTGGTACAACCGCTGTGAAAATCAGTTGCAAAGTTTCCTCAAAAAGCTAGGATTAGAGGTCCCATTTGACCCAGCTATTCCACTTCTGAGCATATTCCCAGAAGAATTGAAAGCATGGTATCACAGTGATATTTCTGCTCCCATGTTT